>JAECUM010087462.1:0-23277 GCA_016617855.1 Megalonaias nervosa | reverse complement strand
ATATATATATATATATATTTATTTATTACGTTGGTTGAAGGGTTTATTTACGTAGTGAGAACTTGTATGCAAAACAAATATTTTTACATTTAAGCTAATACAATATGTTTAAGCGTTAACAAATACACAACTGATAGTCACAGTTGATTAATCTGTTAGTACTATAGTGGGACGATATACGGACAATGGGAATTAGCATCACAGACCCCCCCTGGGACGATATAAGGACAAGATTGATACGGACAAATGGCACACCCTGGGACGATATACGGACAATGGGAATTTTGTATAGCGACAATAGGAATGCAACAGGTAGGGTGACGTCCTTTTACTGCACACTTGCATCAATGTGGCAAGTACCGTTTTGTCATCTCACCTGTTCCATTCCTATACAAAGTTTTATGCATTCGCGTTCGATTCTGTGGATAGTATAGTGTGTTTTATGCATTCGCTTTCGTTTCGATAGATTGATGAACATCAATCTGTCATACCCAAATCATACAACCGACTAAAAAAAATTTAGGTAAGAGAACAATGTTTTTGAGAGTTAAACATAAATCATACAATCAAATAATTTTTTTTTAGGCAAGAAAGAATAAATTTTTTCGAGGCATATGAAAGTGGCCCTGAAAAGGACCGTTGGTTTTTATGTTAACACCAGTTCGTTAACATAGAGGGCATCGCACTGATCTTCTTCTCTTTCTCAAACTTTGTCTAACCTCTGGACTGTAGATGAGGACTTGCTTCAGACAGCCCTGTCTCTCCACATAGCATCTTCTTTTCCAAACAGTCGTCTCGGTGATCCGGATAATGGTCCATGTTGATTTAACATACATGGGTACGTCCGTACGGAAAAACAACGACGATACGAAAGTAGAGGATTCAACGTTTGTCCACATCTTATGACGAAAACAGGTGAAGGGAATGAAGTGAACCGCGTTTATTTATAGTGGAAGGCCGGATCGAAACGGATTGAGATTGTTCACCAGCCCCAACACGCGTTACAAAAATCAGTCACTTCGCGGAGTCTGTCTTCCAATCCGAAGAGAGCTACCTGTGACGTCACATCCCCTATATAGGTGAACTAGCGTCTGTGCACAGTGAATCGATGCGACATTGTTTTTTGAAACATGACGGAAACTAAGAAGACAGTGAATTGGGGTGCACCGTCTGTCGAGACGAGAAGCGATGGCATACCAGCGGCTACCAAAGTCAACACAGGTCTACTTCCAGAAGAGGTCCATTATAATTGGGATTTAGCAGATTTTCTCTCTTCGCAAGAATTTGTTCCGGTACCAGTACCTTCGCCACCTTCTCCTTCTTTACCACATGTCGAGGATTTTAAACAGACAGAAAGAAGAATTGGAGAACTTTTTACAACAGCACAAAGAGGCAGAACAAGCATTTCTCCTTCAACAGCAACAGTGAGAAGAAGAAGAGACAAGTAGGAAACGACAGGAAGAAGAAGAAGCAGTAGATTAGAAACAAGGTCTAGGAGAGAAAGAGAACAGTGAAACTCAAACGGTAATGGTACTCTTGGACATTTTGGCAGAGTTAATAAGTCTGAAACAAATGTATCAGACTTCTTTATTACGACCCAAGAGTAAAAAACCTTCGCGAGCCAAGCAGCCCAACCCGATTAATACACCGGAGATACCACCCCTAGTGATTTTTACCTAATCATTGACAGGAGCAAGTCCAGAAGTAGGCCTTGGCCGTGGCAAAGGCTTACGGCAGTTAAAGCTGATTGCTTCTCGTTCCTGAGTTTGTTTCTTGAAAATAACAATCACCTAACGGTCCTTTTCAGGGCCACTCACTTCTTTCGAAAAGAGATAATATTCATTTTGCCAAAATCAATTAAAACTCAAAATCCCTTTTATCTTTTTAAACCCTATGATGTACGTGTGTGAGTGCGTGAGTGTAGGTCCTTATTATTCTAAACAATCAAAACCAAGAGACACTTACGTTTTTCAGTCTGGTCTATTCTGGAACAAATTTTATAATCCAATGTCACAACATAACACAACAAGTTTTTTTTAAAAAAAAAAGTTCATAGACTTCTTCTGGCTATTTTTTTCACTCTCTCTGTTTTTGAATTTTTTCACTTTCAATTTTTTCTCCTCTTCTTCCTGACTTTTATCTCGTTTTGTTTGCTTTTCTGTCGTCTCTTTCTGGAGGTGTCGGGGTTATTCCTTTTGCCGAGGGCACCGCTTCTTTTTCTTCCTCCTCCTGTTGTTTCTTAGGGCACTCTGAAGACCAATGTCCTTTCTCTTGACAATGATAACAGGTATCTTGACTTTTGTCTCTTATGACAGTGGTCTTGCTTTTTTGACGGTCTGGAAATTCTGTAGTCCAATGCCCTTTCTTCTGACAGATATAGCAAGTATCTTGTCTTTTATCTCGAAAGGAGGGGGAGTAGTCCGTCGGCTTGTCTGAAGAAAACTTTCGTATGACACCTCGCAAAGCTCTAATCAGAAGTTCGATCTGTGTGGGTTCTTCCATTGTGCTGGTCGGCTTGAGAGCGAAATGAATACTGAGAGAGAAGGCATCAGTTCTTTATATATACACTGAGCCTGACATGGATATACAGAGATCCATGGCGTTTCAAATGTAGTCATTTGACTTATTGCAGTCAAGATGAAACGATCGCATCATTTCGTAAAGAAAGGAGAAGAAAGTGTTATTCAGAAACGTGATTTATCGCCTCGCACATTAGCTGAAGTCTTGGCTCAAATTCATTCCAGCGGTTTTGAAGATGAGATGAGTGAGCCAGAATCCAGACCCAGAGAGTTTACACCCAGCCAGAGTCTACCATAATCACCAATAAACCCTGAAAAGTATTACCACATTTGAGAGACGGAAAAACGCTCCTCTAGAAAATTTGCAACCACGGCCTACACGTACACGGTGAAGTTTAATGATATCAAGTCAGACGTACCGCTGGAGAAAGCAGAAGGGTTCATCACCGATGTGTGGGATTCTTTATTAACCACACTGAAACAGCAATGTGAAGCCAAAGAAGACGATAGCTTGAGACTTTCCATTTATCACGACAGTTTGAAGTCCCCCGTTTGGATCGAGTTCAGCAGTCCGGCAGAATTGACACCTTCCAAAGTCATGGACAAGTTTCAACACGTGCAACAATCCAACGCATCAAGCGCAGCCTCGTCCGAATTAACAATCCTCAAGAGAAGACGTGTTTAGCCTGTGCCATCGTGGTGGCACGAACGGATGCAGACAAGAACGATACGGCAGAATGGAAAAGAGCCTGGCAAACTATTCAAAACTCTAGCCGAGCCAAACAACAAAGAGAAGCAGAACTCCTGGTACAGAAAGCGGGGATATCCAAAGACACCGCTTGTGGCATTCCTGAAATGCAAAAGTTGCAAGACGTCTTGGCTCTACGTTACACCTTGAAAGTGCACCCTCAAGAAGTGCGCGGATCTCTGATGTTTCGAGGCAAAGATTTCATAGACGGAAAATAAATTCACGTCTATCATCACGATGAACATTTCGATGCCATTACCAGTGTCACTGTATTTCTGTGATACGGTTATTACTGTGAGAAATGTGACTGTGGCTATGACAATCGAGAGCAACACAAGCATTGTGGATCAAAATGCTCAGGATGTTTAGCCTCCAAACCCTGTCTGGACGAAGGACAAGAACGAGTGCATTGCTCAGCTTGTCAGCGTACGTTTGTCAGCCCTACCTGTTACCAACAACATCTAAAGATGCAAGGTTCACAGCAGAAATGTGCTTGTCAACTCCTGAGATTGTGCCCTACTTGTGGACAAGGCATACGTGCTAATAATGCCAAGGCGCACGTCTGTTTAGGAAAGAAGCGATGTCACATTTGTTGCCAAATCGTGGACTTGGAACACGAATGCTACATTCAAAAATACCATTCCAAACATGAAGAAGAAGAAGATGACCAGAAGAAAGGCAATTTCATCTTTTTCGATTTCAAATGCATGCAAGAGCCTGGCATTCACATTCCTAATTTCTGCGTGGCTCACCGAGTGTGCGAGAAGTGCATCCAAGACCCTATTTTCAGTCATTGCCCTCACTGCAGCAAGATTCCTGGAGGACGTGAAAAAATCTTTCGGGGACTGAACACGTTGGTCGATTTCGCCCAATGGATCTTACACCCTATCGACGAGACGTGGAGCCAAGAAGACATCGATGGTTACGGCGATTGTCATCGCTATGTCACGGTGATGGCTCACAATTTCTCGGGATACGATGGGCAATTTCTCCTCAGATGCTATACGGAACAAAGCACCGATCGTCCTGAAGTGACTTTGAACGGAACCAACATCATTTCCATGCCAGTGGGACAAGTGCAGTTTAAAGATTCGATGAGTTACTTGGCCATGCCTTCGAGTCGCATGCCTAAAACGTTTGGAATGACAGAAATGGCCAAAGGCTATATTCCGCACTTTTTGAATACCGAAGCCAAATAACACGCCATTCTACCCCATTTGCCTGAGACTCACTACTACGACCACGACAACATGCGCACCGAACAACGAGAAGCTTTCTACGCATGGTACCAGACTCACGCCTCGGACCCCTTTGACTTTCAGGAAGAAATGTTAAAATATTTTCGTTCCGACGTGGATATTTTACGGCGTTGCTGTGGAAAATTTAGAGAACTTTTCATGGAGCACGGAGGGATAGATCCTTTGAAAGAAGCCTGCACCATTGTCAAAGCGCATTCCTTAGTGTACTACCAACGATTCATGCCCGAAAACACCCTAGCTGTCATAAGTCCTCAAACGACCAATTTTGTCAAACGTCAATACTCGGTCAAAGCCCTACGCTGGTTACATTACTTGTGCGACAAGGAAGACAAATGCATCCAACAATCTCGCAACGGAGGAGGCGAAAAAGCCATCGGAAGGTATTCAGTGGATGGCTGGGGCTTAGAAAACCCCAAGATCGTGTACGAGTTTAACGGGTACTTATTTTACGGATGTTCCATCTGCTACCCTCAACGTAACACGATAAATCAGTTTTTACAACGGACCATGGAAGACTTGTACCAGGCCACGTGCCAGCGGCGCTTGAAGTTAGAAGAGCAAGGATACCAAGTGGTAGAAATGTGGGAACATGAGTACGATCACTGTTTGAAAACTGATCCCTAGTTTAAGCGTATCGTGGAAAGTTACAGGCTGGTGGACCCACTGAACCCGCGGGACAGTTTCTACAGAGGACGGACGAATGAAACCTGTTTGCTGTACCAAGCAGACGAGGAGAAAGGAGAGAAAATCAAATACTTGGACGTGTGTTCTCTGTATCCTTACGTGTGCAAATATTGTCACTTTCCCGCAGGGCACCCGCAGTTGCTGACGGAACACATTGACCTGGAAAACATTCGACAATACGAAGGATTGATCAGGTGCAAAGTCTTGCCTCCCACGAACTTGTACCATCCCGTTTTACCTCATCATTGCCAAGGAAAACTGATGTTTCCCTTGTGTCGTACTTGTGCCGAGACGTGCAACCAAGACCGATGTTGACAGCATAACCAGGTAGAACGCGCCTTAACGGGAACGTGGGTCAGCGTGGAATTGTTCAAGGCTCTTGACCTGGGATACCAACTGTTAGAAGTGTACGAAATTTACCATTTTCCCAAGACAGAAAAATACCACAAGGACGACGAGACTCAAAAAGGCATTTCGCAGACTACGTGAATGACTTTTTAAAACTGAAACAAGAAGCCAGCGGCTATGCTTCCTGGTGCCACACTCCCGAAGGTCAAAAGAAATTCAAAGAGAAATACTGGGAGCAGGAAGGCATCACTTTAGACCACGTCGAGAAAAACGAAGGAAGGCGATCGTTTGCCAAAGTGATGTAAAATTGCTTGTGGAGCAAAATGGCACGACGACCCTGTTTACCCAAGACGGAGTATTTGACAGAACCTTCCCGCTACTTTATGATGATTCACGACAAAACCAAATACATGAAACACGTGGACGTCCTTCGTGAGGACTTAATCTTAGTGAATCACGAAGAAGAACTGGACTTTGTAGAAGCCGACGAATTTGGAAATGTCATCATTGCGGCTTACGTGACAGCCCATGCTCGCTTAAATCTGTACGAAGCTTTAGAACTGTAAGGAGATCGTGTGCTGTATTTTGACACGGACAGTTGCATCTACATCGATCGTCTGGGTCAACAACACCCTAACATTGAAGGAGACCGTTTAGGAACCTGGACGGACGAGCATCCCGCCGACAAGATTCTAAGTTTTTCTAGTGGCGGTCACAAAAATTACGAAAGGATTGACTCTCAATTATCGCACCAGTCGTGTGGTGAACTTTGGCGTATTGAAAGAAGCCTTGCAGTCTGGACAGGATCGAAATTTTGAAGTGACCACCAAAGAACCGCACAAGATTGTACGTTTACCCACACACCAAATCGCCAGTCAACCCTTGGAAAAAGTCTATCAAATTGTGTACCTGAAGCGAGTACGGCTTCCCAACCACTTTACTTTACCGTACGGACACGTCGATATTGGTCAGCATATAAAAAGGGACAACGTCCAAGATCGATAGTTCATTGTGACTACCAATATCAAGCTAGAAAGATGAATCCTTTCACACAGCAAGTATCAATCGTAAGACTCAAGTCCAACGAGAAACTCGAGTACGATGCTGTGCCTTGCGATGACAGGGATGCTGTACGCTATGACCTCAGCGATTCAGTACCACATCATGGAAATTTTGCCACGACCACCACTATACCTACCATGGAAAGTGATTCTGTGTGTATCAAACCTGATGGATGCGAAAGCGATGCCGCTCGTTATCGTACACCTTTTCACTTAACTGGTTTTCATTGTCTTTCTCAGCAACCATGTTAAACCATGCGGCTACCACCCTACGGATGTCATTCAAAAACTGAGCAAACTCCTTCATATTTCACCGTACCCTCATCGAAATGAACCTGTGAAAGACGAATATTCGTTCCCTGTGAGATTGCCTGAATACTGCGACTTTCAAAGTCGGATTCAAACCTTCCTAGGAAAATGGACAAAATATCTGGGAGGACCTACCCCCGAGGAATTAACTAGAACCGGATTTATCTACTTGGACGAAGGGGATAATGTCAAGTGCTTCAGTTGCGGTGTGTCACTTCACGAGTGGGAGAAGAAATATTGCGCTTACCTGGAACATGCTACCTTTAGTGGGACATCGTCATTGAAGTGGGTATACCATGTCGTTTAAGAAACCACTGCTTGGCTAGGAGTCAAACGTTGGACAACGCCAAGACAAGTATTTAAACCCCATTGGAAAAATAATCTTCAAACATTACCAAATGAATTGCAAGAGAAGCTCTACAAGGACATTTGGCAGGGACTTGCCAGAGCACAATCTCGATGGGTGACTGAGGAACTTTTGTGTGGAGAAATTCATAAGAGAAAATTGACAAAAGTCAACAAGCAAGTCAGATTTCTCTGGATCAAGTGTGCGTTCTTCATATTATTCCGCTTTAGACCATTAACATTTGAAGATTTTATTACCATTCTTGACCGTTTGCTGGAATGGCAGTGGCCAGAAATTACTCACTACATTCGTTACTTTCGCTCTAGGAGAAGTGTTTGTCTGACATGGTCATGGATACTTTACAAGTGAACATTCGTGGTTTGCCTGTGGAGTTGAGAGAACGCATTTACCGTGTGTTGGTCAAAATACAAGTGAAAAACAAAGAACAATTGCATCTGTTACGTCACCGATGTTTGAACCAGTGGTACCTGAATGCTATAAAAGGACTGATTCTGATGAAAGCGTTCTAATGGTCAGACATTGTTTGACTACCCCTGTGCGACAAAGATTGGTGTGTTATTGATTCTTTTTACTACATGGTAGACATACTCCAACGAATTCCAGAAGAAGAGTTAGAGGGTTACCAAAATCTTTTATACAATGTAAACTTCGTTCAAGGGGAAACTTCTGAGCGGTGTGTGATGTGCATGTTAGTGACTAAACAATTTAGATTTGCCACTGGAGTACGACCATCTCTGTGCAGAAAGTATACTTATTGCCTCCGACAAAAAAAGGTACAAAAACGGATTACCAATGCACGACTTTTATCATTCGTGATACAACAGATTCCGTGGATGAAAATAAATGACACTATCCAAACGGTGGAGGATTACCAACACCTATTACGAGAACTGTGTCCATTGAATTGGGGTCGACGTGTGGTGTGTGTCTTAGTGACTTGCTTTCTGGGATTTTGTTTACCAGCCGATTCTTCGTGGACTCTTTACGAACAGTACATACCACTCCAAAAAGCATGAAAGTGGTCCCTTTAAATGTATACAAAATCATCATTCTGCTCAAAGCTTTGCGCTTTCATCTCGATACTTCTCGACCTCTACAGGAAAGAGAGATTCGTCAACTTTTAGGTACTGAAGATGTGTACGACGATGTGTGTGTAGCTTGTGACTTACACCCTCACTTGAAAGATGTGCGTGACTGGAACAGTTGGGGTTTCGAGGCATGGACAAAAGAAGTGGCACACTATGCCCAAGATTTGTCATCCTAAAAATTAAAACATTCAGTGAAAAAAGTAACTTTTAAACCTGTGTTCGTGACAGTGCCAGACGAAGAAGAAGTTGTGACCGAGGAAAACCACTCTCTTCAGGACAGGAATGTCATTGACATCCCCGAAAGGCCATTCCGGGAGGACCCCTGTGTGACTGTACCCAATGTAGAGACTCTAAGAACATTACACACTGTCCCTAGGACACCACATCTTGGTCACCAAAAATGTTGTACAAGAGACTTGTTTATATTCCACTATGATCGTTTTTGATGTGTCTTTTATTCATGTACTTAACCATTTGGCTTTTATGTATTTTTGTTTTTCGTGTTGTTCACAATTAAAGATGACAACAAACGTGTCCTGAAAAAGTATAAAAACTCTTGTCTTGTCTGTCGTCCTGCCAAAAGTGACATTCCTTACACTACTACTATGGCTACCTCTACTGTCTCTGCTCCCTCTTCCTCCACTTTCAAATTCATCGACGAACACTTAGATAATGCCTGTTGGGAGGCCTTGTATCTTCGTCATCCCTTTATCATGCTCATTGCTGGACATAGCGATTGAGGCAAAACCGAATTTGTCAAACGTCTGATCGAACATAAACATCATTTGATCAATCGTCCACCTCAACGAATCGTGTGGTGTTAAAAAGAGTGGCAATCGGCGTACAGCCTTCTGTGAGAAAGTCAAGGCGATTCCATCGTCTTTGTGGAAGGCATTCCTGGCGAAGACGACGAGATCGTGTCTGACCCTAGTCAAACTCATTTGGCTATCTTCGACGACATGTTAGGAGAAGACGAAGAAGAAATTAAACTGTGATTTACGCGCAAAGGGCATCATCGTAATGCCAGTGTTATTTACATCACCCAAAAATTGTTTCAAGAAAGTAAAGCCCATTGCACCATTAGTCTCAATGCTCATTACGTGGTCTTGTTTAAAAGCCCTAGAGATAAATCGTATGTGCAAGTCTTAGCCAAACAGTTAGGAACGCCTTGGCTGACTCATGCGTACGACGATGCCACTCAAACCCCATACGCCTATTTACTCGTGGATTTAAAACCCACCACCCCCGATTATTTGCGATTTCGAACCCATCTGTTTCACCACTGGTGCCAAGACAGAGGGCCTGTTGTGTTCACGTCCACGTCGGTCACTTTGGCTCTGTCTCACACATCGTCAACATGACGTCCCTTCAGTCTCATCTTCCCATAAAATTGATTCGTGCCTTGTACGGCATCAGTAGCGAAAAAAAAACAATCATACGTGCTCGTGTCTTAGAAGCCAGTCTCAAAGAAGTCTTAGGATGGTTAACGGTGACAGCACGCCAATTACTGCAAGGCATCATTCACATTCCACATCAAACTAAACGCTTTTTTTGACAGAAACAAAGTAGCCTTGACGCATTTGGCCGATCCTCGCATCGATACTCAAACTAAAATGCAAATTATTTTGAAACCTGGAGGTAGCGGTTCTCTAGTAGGTGTCATCATTCGTTCCCTCTTAAAATGGGATCCCAATGCTCCCAAAGTTCTGCCCAAAAAAAGAGCCACTCCCCGACGTACCCAGAAGTAAAATAAAAAGAGCAACGGTGTCAAGACCATGTCACAACCTCAGAAAAAGAAAAAGTAAAGTTCACAGAAAACAGCTTCTACCCGGAAGAGAGCGTCTCCAAAAACTTCTCCTCCGGCGGTGACACCCTCTTCCTCTTTAGTGGCAGTGGCCGCTGCTCACAAAGTACCTGCCCCGAAAATCAAGTCCAGGAGAGATCGGGCATGTTAGAGAGTTTACTGGATTTGTCCAAGCAAGAACTGTCCCGATTTAGTCCGTTGACAACTCCTCCAAGACGCGTGATGCCTGTGATCAAGTTGATACGACGTAAAGACAATCAGTATCTATGAATTTCAGTATAAAAAAGACCTGAGGCAAACGATAGGTTTAGTGTTGTTGTGCTCCTTAACGCTCAAAGATGTCCCCTCCAAGAAGTGAACACGATCACAATCGTCGTTCTTCTGTCCAGAAAGGAAAAGGAAAAAGAAAAAGACAGTCACGTCATCCGAAAAAGCGCTTAGCCAAACATCGACGTCACCCCCAGAAAAGACACACTCGTCCAAAGAAAAAGAGGAGCCACCAAAAAGGAGGATTCTTTGGCGATTTTGGAAAACACATCGTCACCTTTATGACGAAGCGATAGTCCCAAAAAACGATAAAAGACCGTGTTACAAGTCATCAACGTTAGTGTATTTTTTTATGTGTGCCACGGAACCAACGAACTAAGCGAGAAAGATGTCACCCAAAAAAGACATCCTTCTTCTACCCCCAAAGGAAAGAAAAGGAAAGGACTGCCACCTCGTTTAGTCAAACACTGGGACATGTTGTTCGTCCTGTCCAAAGCTTCTCAACCCATGCGAAAAAAAACTCATTCAAACTGCCTCCAAAGATGTCATCGATACCGCGAGCGAATGTTGTCTGAATGTCTTGAAAGTCAGGATACCTTTGTCTAAACATCAAAAAAAATGCTTAGCCAGACATCGACAAATTCTTCGCCAAATGGTCCAACAGAAAATACCCATTCGTCAAAAGAAAAAGATGTTGGTGCAACGAGGAGGAATTGCCACTTTACCCCTGTTAGGACCCTTGCTGGGAACTGTAGTAGGACCTACTCTGAAAGGAGTAGTAGGAACAATATCAAGATTCCTGGGATGAAGATAAAAGGTCAAGAAGATAAAAGGGACCTCTGAAATCAAAAAGTCTCAGACGTGACCCTTGAAATTCAATGGAAGGACAAAAACTGGCTTTAGTGCTTTACAAACGATGGATGGAATACCATCGTTGGCAAGAACAACAAACCCCACATTTACCTCCCAATCCTCATTTGACCGAGATGCCCCAGTTACAACACGAATTGCAATCATTGATGGATCGCAGCGATTTGTCAGAAACGGAAAAATCGCAACGGTACGGTCAATTGTTGCAACGGCTGCAACTCTTTCAGCAGAAAGCTTTAGACGAAAGAGCTCTACCCACTCTGAAAGATTTAAAGGCCCTGATGAAAAGTTCACCACCACCACCACTATCACCCCTAGCGGTCAAGACAGATGCAGCACCACGTGTGTCTGAGGAAGAAGAGGCAAGAGAAGTCTTTCAAACACCGTCAGCAGCTACCATCCCTAGTAAGATTGCAGCGTCCTTGTTCACCTCTCTCCCTACACCACAACGAAAAGAACTTAAAGCTTGGGTTAAAAAGATGATGTCCACTCCGCCTTGGACAGAAGTGAAAAAGAAAGAAGGGAAAGCAGAAGTAAAAAAAGAAGGAAGACCAAAGCCATTATATTACCACCACCACCACCGCCACTGTCACCTAAACTACCTTCGACTTCTACTCCTGTGGCACATCGGACACGTAAAGCGGTTTCTAAAACACTTCAGAGTACCATCAGCGAAGAGTGGATCACTTATTAAAAGAAATGGAGAAGGTGTTAGCCAGCATTTACTATGATCCACCCCATCCTGCAGGTTACGGAGGAGTTCAGAAATTGTATCGTGCTGCCAAAACTCGACTGAAAAGTGTTCGTTTACCTCAAGTGCAACGCTGGTCACAGGAACAAACCACGTACACCTTACACAAACCCATTTGACGAAAATTTTCCAGAAGTCGCACCTGAGTGGAGGGCATCGATCACCAATGGCAAGCCGATTTAGCCGATGTCTCTCATTTGTCCACCTACAATCGTGATTGCAAATATTTGTTTTGTGTCATCGACATCTTTTCCAAATTTGCTTGGGTCGTACCATTGACTTCCAAATCGAGCAGTGAGTTAGTGCGAGCCCTCAAACTGGTGTTGAAACAAAGTGGACGTCACCCTCTTCGATGGCAAACCGACAAAGGCACTGAATTTCTGAACCAAGCTTTCCAAAATGAATTGAAGAAACGTGACATTCATTTTTTCACCACCGAGAATCCCGAAACCAAAGCCAGCATCGTGGAACGTTTTCAACGCACCTTGAAAGAACGCATGTGGAAATATTTTACGCATCAACACACTCTCAAGTACATCGTCGACTTTCCACACCTAGTCAAATCGTACAACCAATCTTACCATCGGAGCATCGGACGTGCCCCCCAAGGAGTGACTCCCGACAACGAAGTGACCGTCTTCGAGCGCCTCCTTGGTACGTCCCAAACAGTGACTGTCCCCAAGAAAGGTGGAGTGTTGGTAGCTGGAGATTGGATGCGCATTGGCAAAACCAAACGCACTTTCGACAACGGTTACTTACCCAACTGGACCACCAAATTGTTTCGTGTCACCGACCGTGTGCGTGGCCATCATCCTTCCGTCTATAAATTGGAAGACATGAATGGGGAAGTGTTAAAAGGAACGTTTTACTTACCCGAGTTACAACGTGTGACCAAAAAATAAGACGACGTGTACGAGATTGAAAGCATTCTCGATCAAAGAACCCGAAAAGTGGGAAACCAACGTGTCAAAGAAGTCAAAGTACATTGGAAAGGATATCCGCCGAGTTTTGACTCTTGGATCGACGCTTCGCAAATCATCGACTATAAAAAGAAGTGACCATCATGCCCTTCAACACAGCTTCAGCTACCGCAGTAACCACTCTTTCCCCTAGTTTTTCTCTGCAAGATCTACAAAGCAACCCTTGTGGATGTGGTGTGGAGAACGTGTGCCTAAAACGCAAATCGTCTTTTTCTGCCAGATCTTTGTGGTGTATTGTGTCATCGGTGCTGCCATTGCCAATTTGAGTTTGCAACAAAGAGACAAACAATTGTGGATCATTTTACTCAGCAGTTGCATTATTTACCTTCTTGCCAATCCGTCCCTGAAATATTCCTCTAGCGGGAACAACAACGGGAGTCTTGCGTCCAACGTTAGTCCCCCTTCCAACAGTTACCATAACTATCCTCTTTAAGACACTCCTCTGACTTCTAGCGGCTCTTCGGACACTAGAACTCTGGAATTATGAACAACCAATTGTACTTAACGTTACCCAATGTCAGTTCCATGGAGGTGTTTCCCAATAACAACTTATGCTGTTACACGGCCAAATTACCTCAGCCCATCCAATTGGATCACGAAGCCCATTGGGAAGTGGCTTTAGTGGAAATGATTCACCCTACACAAATGAAAAACATCGTTGAAAATTAAAACACTTTTACGGTAGAAGTTCATGACGAGCAAGTGCAACAACATTTGGATGAACGCAGCGGTGTAGGTGACTCTAAAAATCACAAGGCCCCAAAACTAAACGGACCACTTATCGGTTGAAAATTCTCTCAGGCTATTATTTTAGTGGTTAACATTTGGTGAACGCTATTGCTGACAGGTTCAATAACGTGTTTGGTAAAGCCTTGGAGAAAACCAGAAAAAGTGTCACGATCGAATACCACAAAATAGCTCGTCGCCTACTAATCAAATTTTCAGAGGACAAAGTATTGGCCATTACATTTTGTCCTGAATTGTATGACATTTTGGGTGGAGACCCCAAGTTGATAAAGATTACATAAGAAATACCAGCCTTGACCTGTATCTCGGATTTTGCGAAATGTTTTAGATTCCCTGTAGAAATGAACCAAGGACGGAATTTATCTTTCTGTACTCCAATGTGGCGGAGTACAACGTGGTGGGGCACACCTCCGTACCGTTACTGCTTGTCATTCCTTTCAAAGTGGATTCTGCCACGAATGCTGACGAGGAAGGTGGAAACACGTATCACGTTCACCTCGAATTTGTACATCCACACCATTTGCCCGTCAGTAAGTCGTATTTCGACACTGTCAACATTACTATAAAAGGAGATCTGGGACAAAATATTTCATTCATCAAAGGGAAAGTCACAGTGAAACTCCATTTTCGAAAACGATTACTCTGACCCTTTGTCAGTCATGTATCCTGTATACCAAGGAGTCGCTCGACAGCGAGGATATGGTTTAGGAGACATGCTAAAATCAGCCTTTCGTTCGGTGGCTCCCGTTTTGAAACCGACGGTGACACGGGATTGCACGCCTTGAAAGATACCGCGTTGGCGCAAGGTAAAGAATTTGTCCAAAATGTCATCATTGACAAACAAAATCCTAAAGAAGCTTTCTTGAGAGGAGGCAAAAATGTCATGCTTCAAATGGGCAAGAACATTTTGGGCCGACGAGAAACTCCTATAACTGACCTGGGCGATACCGAGTCAGGCATTCCTGCTTCACTGATGCCACAGCAAGGACAAGGCAGGAAAAGACGACGAAAACACCCCTTCAGAGGACTTCACACCCCTAGAGCTATAAAGACTAAGAAAAGAAAAACCGTCCGAGAGTTAGACGTTTTTAATTATTAAATCAGAGAAAATGATGCACCGAGAGTCTTTCGCTTGTTCCAAGTCGGAACTGGATCTGTTTGCCATGCCACCCACCATGATGACTATGCAAGAATCCCAATGGGTCGAATTTCATCCCGTCTCCTCTTTGACGGATTCAGCTCACATTGAGTTTGAAATCAAAGGACAACCCGAAGATTACATCGATCTGAATAGCAGTTACTTGTATCTGAAACTGAAAGTGATCAAAACGGACAACACCAATCCGGGAACCGATGCCAGATTAGCTCCCGTCAACAATTTCATGCATTCCTTGTTCAGCGAAGTGGATTTGTACTTGAATAACAAACTGGTCAGCAGCAGCATGGATACTTACCCTTACCGAGCGTACCTGGAAAATCTCTTGACGTACGGAAAAGAGGCCAAGAACGCTCATCTGGATGCTTGCGTGGTATGGAAACCTGACATAGCAGGTGAGGACACGTTTAACGACACAACCCTGACAGCAGATGACAGTCCTCACAATGTGGGTTTTAACGACCGTCGAAAGAAACTCGTGAAAGGTCGTAGTTTAGAACTTATGGATCGCTTGCATTTGGACATGTGGTTGCAAGACAAGTATTTGCTAAACGGAGTGGATATTCGTCTGAGACTCAATCGCAGCAGTGTCGCTTTCCATTTGATGGCTCATACCAACGAGTACAAAACCATTATCCAAGAAGCCAGACTGTACGTGCCCCGCGTGGAAGTGTTACCTAAAGCGGGAAACGACATCAGTCACACATTGAGCAGAACGACCGCCAAGTATCCGATAAGACGTGTAGAAGTGAAAACATTCACCATTGCTGCTGGACTCCGATCCAAGATCGAAGATCATCTGCTCCAAGGACAGTTACCCAAACATTTAATCGTTCGCATCGTCAGTAATGCAGCCCTCAACAGAGTCCACGATCAAAATCCTTTCCAGTTTAAGCACTACAGAGTGTCCAAGATCGAAGTCAGTCGCGATGGCAAGACCTTGTGTACCAGACCCTTTGAACCTAACTTTGCCCAGAAGAATTACTTGAGATCGTACTTGTCCCTGTACGATGCTTGCGGACAACTAGGAACCAACACCAGTCACGGTATTTCGTACGAAGATTGTGTAGGAGGTTAAACTTTGTGGGCCTTTGATTTCACTCCAGATCAAGGCAGCGACGAGGGCCATTTCCACCCTATAAAATCTGGTCAACTGCGTGTGGAACTTCAGCTTGCAGAAGCTCTCGCCGAGACGGTGAACGTGATCTTGTATGCCGAATTCGATAATGCCATAGAAATCAACGGTTTGAAAGAAGTCATTCTAGACTATTAGAGACAATGGAAGACTCTTATTCCTCACTGAACGGTAGAGAGTCTTTGGAAATAGAATGGGAGGATACCGTAAAAACAGAACCCCAAGACCAAGACAAAGAGGGCGTAGTGGTCACGTCCAGATGGCCAAAACAAGAGCAACATTTAGTGTCCTGTTTTGCCAAACACCTGGCGGATAAAATTACGGAATTGAGTAAGAAATATTGCTATAGATGTCAAAACGATGATTCCAGTCAAATTCAACACGATAAATGTCTGTTTGAGTCTCATCTCGGAAGAAGCAGTGTTGCATGAGTGGTATAAAGGCTTGCGTGATCATTTCTGCCCTCCACTGACTACTCTAGAGATCTATCGCAACGAATCTCTCTTAGCCCAGAGTGCGGAGACGAAGCGAAGAAACGGCTACTTGACAGAGCTTTTCAAACATAAAGTCAGAATTGAATTGATGACTTATCATTATCTGTGAAGAAAACAACAAAACAAAAAATGAATACCTGGGAACTTTATTACCTTTTGAACAACAGTTCGTACACTACTTCTTGGAATCCTGTCGTGTGCGCTAAAGGTGAACTACCTCATCGCAAACCTCAAGACCATCAAGCTTATGTCATCAACACGGACTACAGTCATCTCCCAGGAACTCACTGGGTCGCTATCTACTTCCCTCAAGAGGATTTTGTGGAGTATTTTGATTCGTATGGATTACCCCTTTGGAGGACGACATCATCGACTTTATGAGAAGAATTGCCCAGACGACACGATACAATAACGTGAAATTACAAGGCAGCAGATTATATGGTGTGTGCACAATATTGTGTGCATTTTATTCATCAACGCAGTCTTGTATATCTTTTAGAACATTTAGTGACTTATTTTGATAGTAACTCTTCTAGAAACGTTGAAAAAGTATATCGATGGTTTTTTTTACCATTATGGCTATCTTTTGTCTTTAGCTAGGAAACGTAGTGTACATCAATGGCTTCATGACTTCCATCAGTGGAAATCTCACATGATTTCACAACGTTGTCAACCTTGTCAAAAATAGTTTGTTTGATGTTATTATTACTTGTTAGTGGTTCATTGTTTGTTAAATAAAAAATGTTGTGTTTTGAAAACATGTGTCTGTCGTTTATTTTCAAAAGTCTGTGAATATATGCTCTTTGACTTCTCTCTATCCCTCTCCATGACATTCGCTATTATAACGTTCCGACCCAACAAAAAAAAAAAAAAAACCTATTAGGGATGTTTTCTATCACCCGGAATATGCCAGACGCCTTTTAGATGAACTGGCTATTGAGGCAATACAGGAGGAAGCCAGAATAAAAGAGGAGGAAGTGAAGAGGAAAAAGAAGAAAGAGAAGGAGGAAAAGAACCTGCCTCACCTCATGTTAAGTCTTTTGTGTGAGGTGAAACCTGAGGTGAGGACGCCTCCACAACCACTACCAGCACCACAACTTCATCATCCACGGTTGTGGTATAGGAGAAGGAAGGAAGCCTTCACTATCACAGAAACGGAAGATTGGGATAGTGAACCAACTCAAGCCCTCTCTGCGCTCTCAAGAACAACACTGAATTGGGAGCAAGATTGGAGTAGGAGATGCGTGTGTGGTGCCCGCCCTGGGAGGTGCCAGCATTAACCAGGTGCAATTGGAGTTCAAGAAAAAACATCCCTTCTCAAGGCTAACCAGATCTCTAGAAAAGAGAGACTATTCAATTTGCCAATTTGTGTGAATGTAGAGTAGTGTGACTATAAACACTCACTTCTTTACTGATGTGTGTGTGCATGTGTGTGTGTGTGTGTGTGTGTGTGTGTGTGTGTGTGTGTGTGTGTTTGCGTTCGCTTTCGTTTGTGTGGATAGTAGATATGGTGTGTTTTATGCGTTCGCGTACGTTTGTGTGGATATTAGATATGGTGTGTTTTTTCTCTTCCCGTTTGTGTGGATAGTAGATATGGTGTGCTTTATGCATTCGCGTTCCTTTGTGTGGATAGTAGGAATGGTGTGCTTTATGCATTCGCGTCCGTTTGTGTGGATAGTAGATATGGTGTGTTTTATGCATTCGCGTACGTCTGTGTGGATAGTATATAATTTGTGAAGTGAGTGTAAGGGATGTTTTTCTTCACGTCCGTGCTTGAAGTATATAAAAGCATATCGTTCGTCATTCGCGCAGTTCTACACAGAATACAACATGGCGAGCAACATATAGAGAATGATTAGATTGCAGGAGGTGGTGGACACCTTAGGTATGTTGGAGGAGATGCTAGTCCGAATGCCGTTTGGGGCTTATAATCCTCAGAGACTAAGCATGGAAATTAATAATTTAAAGAGAAGTAAGGACATATTAAATGAGATGATTAGAATTGAAAAAGACGAAAAGGAAGATATAGAAGACAAAAGGAGGATGGAGAGTGGAACGAAAAGATAGAAAAGGAAGAAGAAAATGAAAAAAGGAAGAAGGAGAAGAAGGAGAAGGAAAAAAGGAGGAGGAGGAGGAGGAGGAAAAAATGAGAAGAAGACAAAAAGTGCAGGAAAAGAAGACCTTAGAAGAAGACACAGAAGAAATCCAAAGGCCCTTTTCAAGGCCATTCCATTGCCTCGAAAAGATTTATTCTTTCTTGCCTAAAATTTTTTTTCTTTAATTTTATAATTTATGTTTAACTCCCAAAAACATTATGCTCTTACCTTAAATTTTTTTAGCCGGCTATATGATTTGGGTATGATAGATTGATGTTCATCAATCTATCGAAACGAAAGCGAATGCATAAAACACACTATACTATCCACAGAATCGAACGCAAATGCATACAACTTTGTATAGGAATGGAACAGGCGGGATGACGTTACGGTACTTGCCACATTGTTGCAAGTGTCCAGTACCGTGACGTCACCCTACCTGTTGCATTCCTATTGTCGCTATACAAAAGTCACATTGTCCGTATACCGTCCCAAGGTGTGCTAGTCGCTATACAAAATTCCCATTGTCCGTATATCGTCCCAGGGTGTACCATTTGTCCGTATCAATCTTGTCCGTATATCGTCCCCGGGGGGGGGGTCTGTAATGCTAATTCCCATTGTCCGTATATAGTCCCACTATACTACTTCTTTTGTCCTCTTTGCTTGAATTAGTTATTCCATTTTTTTAGCCACGCATTTTATCCCAAATCTTCCCGTTGCAAATTGTTTCCTCTTTAGTACTTTGTAATCCAATATGCGTTGAAATGGCCCTTCTCAAATGGCACAACACACTCCAGCTGCCTTTCTGACCTGGTAAAGATACCATTACAGGCAACCTTTTACCCCTTTTCAAGGTTAGTAGGAAACACTGATAGGTCTACTAAGTTCTCTCTCTCTCTCTCTCTCTCTCTCTCTCTCTCTCTCTCTCTCTCTCTCTCTCTCTCTCTCTCTCTCTCTCTCTCGTGCATAGCAACATAACACATGAACAGAAAATAACAGGTATGGCCACTATAGACCGTAAAGGTTTTAAAGGCCACAGCCATGTTCATATCACGTGACCTTCTGCCATTACCTTAATGATATCGTTCAGCGCGTGATACTACAAAAATGTTATATTACACAATCATTGTAAATATATTATATTTACAAACATATTTAAGCGTACAGTGCATCACCATCAAACACTATTTCTTGAACTGTGTACTGTATAGTTCAGTTGTTGTTATAGATTTGCTTATATATTTATATCTTCATCAGATTAGTTTGTCTTTCAGCCTGATGTAGGTATTCGTTCGGTAACATTTATTTTCAACATTTATGGCCACCCTAATGCGAAAGCAGTCTTAACACCTGTAATAGATCACAATCTTCGTGCCTTCACCCATTCACATTAGTTTTCGTTCACAACAGTATTTCAAGTTTTGGCGAAATATTATCTAGGAAGATACACGACAAATAAAGAAATACGCACATGAACGGATAAATAAAACTAAAAATTAAATAAAAGAAACAAAAATACGTCATTGAATCAATAAAGATTAAATCGATTAGTGTTTTAAAATGAACTCATGACTTAGAAAAGTTATAAAGATAGTTAGAAAGCAGCAGTTCTATTATTGTTTTTGCATACCTTGCACAACTTCTAAGAGCATTGACTCCGATCTTATGGAACATTATGCGATATGGATATTGAATACTATATGAGAAGAATAAAGCCAGTTAACCACTATCGTACATACAAACACCCACAATTGTCCGTATCCCGCATGCAAAACAAGAAATCGCGAGTTCGAAACTCTCGGCGATATCCCGAAGTTTTGTTTACTTTTTTGTACTTTTAGGTTCAAACGTTCTTTTTTGCTTGTTCATCCCAATTTGTTTGTTACTTTGTTGTAATTCTAGCCCTAGGACGAACAATTAAACTATTCACTTTTGTCTTTCTTTCTGTGTGTCCCGGCTGAGAAAACAAGAGGTCGCGATTTCGAAACTCGAGGTGGCATTCCAAATTTTTCAAATACTTTTTTGTATTTTGTGCTCGCTCATCCCAATAATTTTTTAATGTTTTGCTTATTTTCTTTTCCCGTCGCTGGACGAGCAATTATCCAGGTTACAGAATAATAGGAGAGAGTATCAAAGCCCTCTCTGAGCGTTCATAGGGACAATAGCAGGAGAGTCAATGAAAACCCACTGTGACCATTGACGGATAATACAAGAACAGAGAATAAAGCAACGTGTGATGCTTGACAGAGCTATGCAATTGAAAACAGAATAAAGAACAATGTGGCCTCAGATAGAAATAAAATATATGGAGAGAGAATAAAACCCTGCGAGCCACTAGTCGTCTAAAAAATAATACGACTGTGAATCGAAGCCGTATCAGGTCCCTAACAGAGAGCGATTACTAAGAGATTTAATAAACGTTGTATTTGTTATCTGATAGAGATAATAATATAGAGCTAACGAATAACCTATATGACCTCTAACAGAGTGAACACTAATGGAGAGGATGAAAAACCGCATGTAATATCTGATAGAAAGAGTAAATGGTAAGAGAGAGAACGGAAACCTTGTGTGAACTCTGCCAGAGAAATAATGAGAGAGAGAGAGAGAGAGAGAGAGAGAGAGAGAGAGAGAGAGAGAGATGTATACTATCCTGGAGAGTATTAAAAGAGAGAATGAAGGTGCTATGTAGCCGATGACACAGAAAATTATGGGAGTGACTATGAAAGACCCATGTCTCATCAGACACAGAGAATAATAAGATAACCAAAGTTCTCTTATAAAAGCAATGATATATAATGGTACATTTGACAGAGAGAATACTCGGACAGAATAAAGGCTCTAAGCAGTGTAGTGGAACGATATACGGACAATGGGAAAATACATTACAGACCCCCACCTGGGACGATATACGGAGAAGATTTATACGGACAAATGGCACACCCTGGGACGATATACGGACAATGAGAATTTTTGCATAGCGACCGGCAAACCCTGGGACGATATACGGACAATGGGAATTTTGTATAGGGACAATAGGAGAGAGAGACATAGATAAATACAACCATAGATTGATGAACATCAATATATCATACCTAAATTATACAACCGACTAAAAATGTTTTAGGCAAGAAAGAGTAAATCTTTTCAAGGCAATTGATTGACCCGTTATATATAAATTATACAACCGACTAAAAAGAGTTTTAAGCAAGAAAGAATAAATGTTTTCGAGGTATATGAAGTGGCCTTGGAAAGGGCCTTGGGGTTCTTCTTCTATTGTCTCCACTTCTGCCACACCGTTCTCACTTTCTCTATAATTCCTTTCTTCTTCTTTTCCTTTACTGGCATCCAGTCAGGATGTCCCATAGCTCTAAACTTTTCCTGTACCTTTATCCAGTTATTGTTCAGTCTCTCAAACTTTTCTTTTCTCTTTATGTTTTCTTTGTCCTTTCTTTCTTTTGTCCAGGTCTCTTTAATCTTCTTCACTTCTTCTTCCATTACCTTTCTCGTCATGTCTTCGGCTTTTCTTTAACTGCTCTAACCCCCACTGGACAAAGGACCACTCGGTGAAATTGACTATGCCTTGCAAAGAGCATCTATTCTTCGTCTTCTTTTTCTCATCCTTGCATCTCTTTTTAGCTACAACTTGTGGTAAATTCCTTTGGAAAAGCCCACTATTTATTTATAGCATCAACTTGTGTGACGTTCCTGTTTAAAAACCCTAGTATCTATTTATATCTACAACCTGTTGAAAAACCAAAGTCTATATTTATAGTCTCAAACTTTCCAGCTTCAATGACGTCACTTTACTCCACACTAGGGAAATAATGGCAACAGTGTTGCAAGTGGTTGACCTGAATACACGCTGCTGTAGGTAGGTAGGTGAGATGAATTTCATATGGATAAAGGGAGTTTATAGGGACAAAGACAAATACACACACAAAAGAAAGGGAGGAAAAAAAAAAAAAACAATACCCACTATCCACACAAACGTAAGCGAATGCATAAAACACACCATATCTACTATCCACACAAACGGACGCGAATGCATAAAACACACCATGCCTACTATCCAAACAAACGGACGCGAATGCATATAACAAACACTATACTATCCACACAAACGGGAAGAGAGGAGAAACACTCCATATTTACTATCCACGCAAACGTACACGAACGGATAAAACACACCAGATTTACTATCCAAACAAACGGACACGAATGCATATAACACACACTATACTATCCACACAAACGTACGCAAACGCACACAAACACACCATATGCTATCCAGACAGAAGAGAAGAGAAGAAAAAGCACATCATACCTGCTATCCACACAAACGTACGCGAATGCATAAAACACACCATACCTACTATACACACAAACGTACGCAAACGCATAAAACACGCCACATATACTATCCACACAAACGTACGGGAACGCATAAAGCACATCATACCTACTATCCACACAGACGGAAGCGAATGCATAAAACACCCCATATCTACTATCCACACAAACGTAAGCGAATACATAAAACACACCATATCTACTATCCACACAAACCGACGCGAATGCATAAAACACACCA
>JAECUM010087461.1:0-14479 GCA_016617855.1 Megalonaias nervosa | reverse complement strand
TGTGTTTGCATGCGCGTTCGTTGGTGTGAATAGTATATGGGGGTGTGTTTTTCTTCTCTTCCTTCGTTGGTGTGATAGTATAGTGTGTGTTTTATGCCTGCTCGTTCGTTGGTGAGGATAGTATAGTGTGTGTTTTATGCTTGCTCGTTCGTTGGTGAGGATAGTATAGTGTGTGTTTTATGCTTGCTCGTTCGTTGGTGCGGATAGTATATAATATGTTTTTTTCTCATCCCGATTGTGTGGATGGTATGTTTGTGTGTTTTATGCTTGCTCGTTCGTTGGTGAGGATAGTATATTGTGTGTGTTTTATGCTTACTCGTTCGTTGGTGAGGATAGTATAATGTGTGTTTTATGCTTGCTCGTTCGTTGGTGAGGATAGTATATCATATGTGAAGTGAGTGTAAGGCATGTTTTCCTTCACGTCCGTGCTTGAAGTATATAAAAGCATAGCGTTCGTCATTCGCGCCATTCTACACAGAATAAAAAGGAACAGAAAAATGGATTTAGTCAACAAGTTAAGAGATAGTTGGTGCTGGATGGTAGATGCAGTCTATGTAGTGGAAAAACTTCAAAAGGAGTGGAGGTTTGAAGTCAGCCTAGACTTTATGGCGAGACTCAAAGCAGCAAGTTATCATTTGCAAATGATAATAATGGAAGAAGCGGATAAGTTGGGAGGTTTCAACTATCCAAAATATGTGAGAGTAGGAACCTTGAAGGAGATTTTGGATATTGTAGTTGAATTGGAATCTTTTTTGGAAGGTATCTTCTCTTTAACAGAATGGCCTTTTGTCAAAAAAGGCTTAGACAATATCAAGAAAGCGGAAGACCTAATGAGAAAAGTACTGGAAGAAGAAGAAAAGAAGATCAAGGAAACGTGGAAGAAAGAAAGAAAGGACAAAGAAAACCAAAAAAAGAAAGAAGAGTTTGAGAAACTAAATCAGAACTGGATGAAAATCCAACAAAAATTCAGAACTCTCGGACATCCTGACTGGATGCCCGAAGAAGAAAAGAGAAAGAAGAAAGGAATTATTCAAAAAGTCAGGACATGGTGGAAGAACTGGAGAAGATAAAAGAAGAAGAACCCAAAGGCCCTTTTCAGGGCCACTTCCAATGCCTCGAAAAGATCTTAATTTTCATTTGGTCTCCCCCCTAAACGAATATATATATAAAACCCTTCCTCTACTAAAAAAAGAAACATGCCACCTGTCGCTTATCGCTCTACAAACCCCCAGTCTCCTAGTCACCGCTCTACAAAAATTTCCATTGACGCTATACAGGCCCAGGGTGTTCTAGGCCCTCTACTCCATTTTCCATTGACGCTATACAGGCCCAGGGTGTTCTAGTCCCTCTACCTCATTTTTCCATTGACGCTATACAGGCCCAGGGTGTTGACCTACTTTCTTGACGCTATACTGGCCCAGGGGGGGTCTGTAATGCTAATTCCCATTGACGCTACGGTACCCCACTATACTACTATTAATGTATGTGGTATTATATAATGTACCAACACACACTAGAGTTTTTGTATGTGACAAAACGGAACTCGAAAATGCCGTCAAAACAATCTTGACACTTCCCCTCACAGAAAAGTTTAGTGTTAATTATGATTATGATTATTGATGATTATGGCGATGAAAAATTTTTGTTAAGGCAGGAACAGTTAAATGATAACATGTTATTACAGCTGTGTGTGTGATAGGGATCAAATTCTGAATTACGCACATTCTTGCCTTAAACGGTCCAAGTTACTGGCAATACTGTATGGGTTATCCAAAAATTAAAACTACCCTACCAAAAAATGATTTTCCGACCAAAACAAAAATAAAAAAACACCCTGGCAAAGTCAAGGATTATAGTCAAAGCGCGCGTTATTTTTTGATTGTTTACATTCTGTTACAATGTTCATTTTCACAACTTTCATTTTCACGAGTTTCACTTTCACAATTCGATTATTTACAATCCGATTGTTTACAATCGCATGTAATTTTTTCAACTGTCTTCCACGTACACTAACAATCTTTTTTGTTTCATATTCTTGAGATAACCTTGATCTAATTTTCTCAATCGCCTGTGCGAGTGGAACGAATTGATGGAAGTTTGTATCATCGACATAAGCTAGCGACTGTTTCATTGCCTGCAGGAGCAATTTAATAAACCTGTATTCGGATGCAAGGGTGTATCTTCCTTCATGTCTTTGTTCTTGTAATATTTCAAAATCATTTGTAATTTTTTCAGGATCAAGTTGATCAGAAAGTTCTATATCATCGTCATGTAATTTTTTAATCGCAGAAATAATAGCATTAATATTTTCGGAATTCAATATATAAAAAAAAAAATATCTGTTTAAAACAAAATTAAAAAAATATTTATATTCTTTCATTGTTGTTGATTGAATGTATGGACAGCACAATACACATACTTAACTCTAACACATTCCTTAATTGTTGTTGTCGGAATGTGTGGACGGCACAATATACATACTTAATTCTAGTAGCCTATTTACAGCATCAAGCTATTTTCAGCATCAAACAATTTAAAACATCAAGCTATTTACACCATCAAGCTATTTACAGCACTACCATGAGGTGGGGGCTCCTCTTTTTCCACATCATGGACATACCAAGTAATTTTTACGTTCGACAGATTTATACTGATAATTTTTAAATTGTGTGCACACACCACCCCCACCCCCAAATCAAACCCAGGGGAGTGCAAAATCAGCACCCACCATATTGTTCAACACGGTGAGGAGGTGTGCACAGATTTTATTTTTATTTATCATTACTTTTTTCTCCTTAGGCTGGAGCCCCCAATTATTATGCATGCGATTTATCGCAAACCGTAGGCAAATTTGTCAATCACGGGATTGGAACATTAATTTCCACAAGAAGAGAATGCAAATCAGCAGCGCTAGCTCTAGATCACGAGTCTTCTCTACTACTATATGTTTCAGAATGTTATAAAGTCACCAATACATGGAAATCCAAAAATAGCTCATATAAATGGGCGTGGCTTATTTTGATCCTGTTGTTTTTTTGTTTCTTTTTTCCTCTTTTTTTTTTTTTTGATTGGACTATTATCCATGACAAAAGTAGCGTGAGGGTGGGGGAGATAAACAAAGATAACTTTTCTTAAAAAACACAAAAAATAGCAAAAACAAATTAATAATTTCGTGTGTAAGTGGAGGTCTTTATAAAATACAAGCAAGGTTACTGTTCAATCTCTCCACAAGTGGAGGGAGTTTTACTTGACAGAGTTATTTCCTTTTACTGAATTTCACTTCTGAGTTTTTACTCTTGAGTTTTACTCAAGAGTGAGACACTGAAATATTATTGTTTGTTTGTATTTCTTTGAAAATGCTGAATTGGTTATATTACCTGCGACACGTTGTACAGAAGCCCGGCAAATATATAAATGTTTGGAAGCTGCATATGTCGATGGAAATATTATTTCTTCGCCTGTCTTTGTATTTACAGATTTAACTGGTCTTGGAGAATTATCATTTTTGCCAGTACTTCCACGTGCTGGATTCTGACTCTGTGTACTAGCCTGAAGATTATTCAAAAATGTGTTTCTTGGACTTGAATCAATATGATCAATCACAAATCCATCCTTGATCAGACCATAAAAATACTCACAAATACATTTGTGACAGAGATACCTCTTTCCCCAAGAGTAAATCTGAGATAACCAGCATTATCAACAGAACCGACCTTTTTTGTTAGTCGACAGTTCCTAATTACACCAGCACGCGATGCCTCATAATTCTTGATGATAGGATGTGTTGCAAATTCATCTTGCTCCATTTATGTAGTATATATCACTTGTCTAAACTATTATTTTATTACTAGAAGAAATATATAGGATGCTGCTAGTGTGAAAATCTAGCGAGATAGTCTGCAGCGGATTTTATCGGAGATTCAACGTTGAGGCTGACGCGGTTGGCGTTGATGGCATTATTTTTTTTTTAGCATAATACCGTTTCAAAGCTCTGTATTTTTTACCGCCACAGACTACACACAACTGCGTTTTTCCAAACCAGTAATACTGACGAGGATCGACAAACCATATTATGAGCGAGCATACCCTGTGACGGCCGTTGTTAATGCGCTATATCCGTTGAACGATCGACCAACTGTTAATTATCTCCGCCCGATGAGGATTTCGACCTTAAATAGTGTTGCAGAAAGAGTTATAGAACATTTCAAGAACGCGAAACGAGGAAACGATTTAACGGATTTACGAAGTAAAGCAATAAATAAGTGGGTAAAAAAGTTAAAGATACCAGAGCGTCTATCAACGACGCTGCAGAGTTGGAAAACAAAATAGAATTCCCAATAACGGTGAAGATGTTAACGGGGAAGTTTGAAAAGAATATTTCTTTTAATAAACTGTTTCACCAACGCGTGCGCAGTAAGAGATGCAATGACGCCATGAATACTGTTTAAGGCAAACCTCTTATTTAAGGGAAGTTATACGATTATTAATTTGAACGTTGACCGACTGCTAATTACAACTAACATTTTTTTTTGTAATCATTCAGTTTCTAGAAGGTTACTTTTCATTAGGTAATGGATGTTTAGAAAATGTTAATTGTGACCTGAGGGCAGGTGGAAGACTATGTAATCTTGTTACTGGAAAGATTAATCATTCGTGCTTAAAGATTTAGCAGAATATATTTGTATTATTGTTGTGTCCAGTAGTTCATTTTGGCTGAAATGTATTTCTTCAAGTGATTTTGCTCTGGAAATACAGAGTGCTCTCTAAACATATTATTCTTGGACAGAAACGTTCATTTTGATTTACAGTGATTTCAAACCACGAATTATATTACTCTGTTTCAACAAAAGACTTTATGGTACGATACAGGGCGTCACTGACACATCAACACTTTCAGCGTTGGATATAATTTGAATTTCTAATAAAGTTTATTCAGAACGTTTATTATTCGGAATGTGTCTGTAATTCTATGATTATTTTGGGATTTAAGTCGCAATACAGTAAATTCCTTTTTTTAGATTTTCACTTTGTATTCTAGAGAAATAAATCATTTGTTGAATTTTACAAAGGTTGTTGCTTTTCATTCTTTTCTGTTACTTAATTTACGAGCACAGGCTTGTTTACGGTATTTTTAATTTACACAACTTAGTCGACCAAAATTGACTCACTGAAAATTGTTTCCATATTTGACAGCCATCATTAACAGGTTAGAGATTCTGCCTAAAGTGAAAAATATACTGACAAGGTATGGAACCAAGCTAAAGCCCAGCATCACTGCTGCAAATAAATTTCAGATGGCCAATATTTCTCACAATGAAGAATAAAACTAAACAAACAGAACATTTTCAATGAAAATATAATGAAATAATAGTGTGAACAATTATGGCTTAACGCCTTTTAGACCCTTAGACAACTAGTGTGCATCATGGATCACCTGCCCCATATTGTGCACCTTAAACTGGTTTTAAAAAAAATTAATGTTGTTCTTGTTTGTTCCTGTTATAACAGAAAAACATATATAGGTACAAGTACAATACGTTTTTGTTTTCTCAAAAGACCCTAGGTCACTTACAAGTGGCCATCTACTATTTTTGTTCTTCGAAAACAGACTATCAAGGCCACCATCGCAACCATCCAATATTTTCCAAACATTGTATCTAATCTGGGCATTGTATCTAATCTGGGCATTGTACCTAATCTGGGCATTGTACCTAATCTGGGAATTGTACCTAATCTGGGTATTGTATCTAATCTGGGCACGAGTATTGCAACTTAGGTGTTTTATAAAACCCTTGGTCATCAAATTAAGACCTGATCATCCGCCATTTTTATTTTTTCATAAACCCTATTTCACTATTTTCAAAACTTGTTCAAAGAAACCTGGGCCATTATTTTCAAATTTTTTTTTAAAGAACCTTCGTCTAATTTATATTGAAATATTTAAGTGATGCTCCAGTTTTGTTTGGATTATTGGTTGTAACATAATAACTGCGAATCTTTTAAATGTTTAAAATGCACTTGTTGACTGTGTTCCCCAACTGGTCTCTTCGTATTCTAAAATGAAACAGTTACAAAAATAATTTGTTTTGTATTGAAAAACTTAAGCTACCCGAGGTTCTCTTTTTAAAATTTTCAAATTTAACAATGATTTATGGTCGAGAGTTACCATTTTGGTATTTGACAATTTTAAATAGTAGCATCCGTACCTATATACCTTCCACATTTTATGTTTGTTTCATAAATGGCGGGGAGTCACATTAGCACCTTCTTTGGAATTGTGTATATTAAAAAATTCGGAAGATTTCACCAGCTGAATATGTCTGAGGCCAAGCAATTATCAGCTGAATTTATTCTAGTGCGACACCGTGAGAGGGTAGACCCTATGAGGACTTTGTATGGGACAGACAGATTTGTTTTGAAAGTTTATGTAGAACGTAAAATGACATTTTGATAATGTTGATTTATGACTAAGAATTTTACCTATTTCCATTTACATGTCAATGGTGAGTTACGACATAGTTGTTCACGCTTGTTCATTTGAAAGCGGGAAACCTCGCAGTAAGGTAATGATATACAGAATCTGAAAATTTGATTATGAGGACAAAATTTTGTCTCTTCCTTCACTAGAAAAATGATATGTATATAGTTTATTACAATTTTGATTAGAAAATTTACTTGCCATACGACAGTCACTATCATGATGTGGTTGGTGTTTAGTAGGACTACTTTAAATAGGCGTTTAATGCTGTTTTTTATCCGAGTTTATCGTACCAAATACTGAAAAGCGTTTTGCAAGCTGTGTGAGTCGGCAGATGGTAGCGTATACCACGATAAACTCAGAAAAATAACATTAACTCTTATAGTTGCAATTATTTATAGTTTAATTATTTCTTTTTTTTTCATATTTTTTTTAAATCGGCGTTCTACATTATAAGAATATGGGTCCAGTTGTTATAATGCTAGTCTTTGAACCCCCCTCCTCCCAATCCCGATATCCATTTACCTATAGTATTAAATTCATTTGTAAAGAACCGCAGCGAAAGTGCTGTAGTCCTAATTTTCTTCTTGATAGATTTCGAGTTTTCCAGCTTTTCAAATCGAGTCAAAGAAAGAATTACTTATTTTCAGATAAAAATGCAAAGATTTATTATTTGATTCTTTTAAAACAAATTTATTTAATTTTCAAAATAAAATATAAACTCACGATTTTTATTTAGTTTTTAAAGGCGTGTAATGTGTATAGCTTTGGTTCAATTGTTGACATGGTTTACTTCGTACGTGACTATATTTATAGAATTTGATATAAAGTAGTAAAATTGAAAGAAGCGTATCTCGACCTAGTCACTTGGTGATGTTCTGACCAATGGAAATCTTCGTTACACTCACCATCTAATGCAACTGCAATTATTGCTGTATAAAGCCGATAAAATGGGTTAAATTTTTCATTACGTAAATAAACCAGAACGAAGCATTATATCAATGAATCGACACTATATAAAGATAATAAACAAATTACCACATATAGGTACATATACATTAGGATTCCAAAAGTCAGTATGTGATTGAATTTTCGTTGTCGCTGAGCCTTATTTGTAAATCATCAGCAGAAAAATCGATAATTTCGTTCTGTAAAACTAACGATCAGTCTTAGAAAAATCCATATCCAGGAGGTAAAGCACGATGAGTATAAAACATTTTATTGAGGATCGAATATGCAACAGTTTACATGTACGGCTACTGACCATCACTGAGAATAAGCTGTCCATGTAAAGAGGCAAAACTCATAATGAACAAGGACGAAAAATGTTTTTCACTCAGCATAGAGTACATGGTAGATAAGTTCATGAAAACTCGGGAGAAGATACCAGTTAAAATGGACAAATATGATGGTAGATAGCTTTGTATTCATTGGACAGCTTATGAAACAAATTTCTAAAAACTTCAGTGATGAAAAGTTAACAAATAGTTAAACAATATTGTGAAGGAAGCAACAGCAGAGTCCATGCTGTACACAATGTGTACCAGAAGTGCATTGGAATCTGAATGCTTGAGAGAAGATATTTACCAATGAGAATATTTTTAAAGCATTGGAATAGTTTAATAAAATGGTTTACTCAGCATAATTTATGCATGTTTGATGATAATTATCCGTATGTACATTATGAAACATTTACTCCTGAAAAAAAATATTAGGGATGTCAATATTGAAAACTAAAATGTTGACTAAATCAGCATTTGGATTTTTTTTAATTTATTCAAGAACATTTCGGATTATATCATTGTGAAACATCAAAAACGGTTGGCACATTATCACATTCGACGATATTGGTAAATCAGCACATTCAAATTGGAATTCGTTCGGATCACCAATGATTTTCATTTGGAACTCAACCATTTGGTCTTGTGATAGGCCATTTGGGATTTGGGGGATTTATTCGCGATGCAGTGTGTGTCTTTTGAATTTTCATTTGTTTTCCAAGGAAATAAATTGTTTGTTGAATTTTGCTAAACTTTTTGGGTTTCGCTTCTTTCTGTTTTAAGACAATAGAGTCTTAATTACAGATTGATATGCAGAACCACTCACATTCATGATTTAAAACTGCAAAATCATTATTCATCCCGTATATTTAATTTATATACTACACACATTTACTATAACACACTACATACATTTACTATAACACACCACATACAGTTACTATAACACATTACATTCATTTACGTTAACACACTACACACATTTACTATAACACACTACACACATTTACTATAACACACTACATACATTTACTATAACACACTACATACATTTACTGTAATATACTGTATATATTTACTATAACATAATACACACATTTACTATAACATAATACACACATCTACTATAACATAATACGCACATTTACTGTAACATAATACACACACATTTACTATAACATAATACACACATTTACTATAATATAATTCACACATATACTATAACATAATACACAAATTTACTATAACATAATGCACACATTTACTATAACATAATACACACATTTACTATAACATAATACACACATTTACTATAATATAATACACACATTTACTATGCCATAATACACACATTTACTATAACATAATACACACATTTACTATAATATAATTCACACATTTACTATAACACAATACACACATTTACTATAACATGATACACACATTTACTATAATATAATTCATACATTTGCTATAACATCCTACATATATGTTATAACATGCTACACATATTTACTATAACATGCTACATTTATCTTGTACTTTAGGTAAATCCGATTTGTGTCGTATAATGCAATGTTATAGTCTGTTTCCTAATTTACCTGTATGTAACTTAACAGAACGATTATATTCGCAATAATGTTGTATTTATTAAGGAAGAGAAGGTGTTAAGATTCTTGTCAGACATAGGTTAACTTCTGAACCTGATTATCAACTTGCACATTAATCCCGATAATATAATTTGTATAAAATAATCAACTCAAGTTTAGAGTACATAACGTCATTATGTGCTGTTATACATGACCGTGTCATTTGTAGTACACGGATTTGGATACTATATCTTCAGCTGACTGATTGGTGATTGATTGATTGATGACCGGTGATTGGTGAATGGTGATTGGTGAATGCTGCGTGTAGTGCTGAAGGAGTAAAGGAGGAACGGAGTGATAGTTATGATGTAGCTCCGTATATGCACCGTATTGGAGGTGTTGTTTAGCCATGGTGCTAATTTGGGTTGTGTTATACCCAGTGTGCTGCTGTCGGTGGATGACGTTGGCCCGGAAGAAGATAAAGGTCATCACGTGGTGAAGAACAAAGGCTTCTGGACCAACAGGTCTGCAGAGAACAAGAGATTTTACAGATCTTTAGGCAGACCAGGAGGGGCAGACCGTTCGTGGTAGCTCCTCAACCATTCGACAGACCTTTGGGGCTGAGAAGACCTTTCGTATTTGTGTTCGACTCCGATAGATATATGTCCCAATGTTTCATATCATATTTCAATATTTGAGTGAAAACTCATTATATTTCACAATTTGAGTGGAAACTCATCACATTTCACTATTCGAGTGAAAACGTGTCATATTTCATTTTAGTGAGCTATATCATTTTGGAAATTGCCAATGTTTACGTGAATTATTTTTTCCATTGTTTGTGTGGAATCCCTTTGAATAATTAATCATTGTATCTTTTTACTATTTAAGTTTCTTTTTTCTAGCATATCAGTTCACATTTCATTTAAATCGCAATACATTACCAGGTTCGTGCATATTTTGTTAAATATCCAATATCTGGATTTTGTCGACGCACCAATCAAACATGGTCTTTTTCACTGAATCATTCATAAATAAACATTTTATTTTTGTTACCATCAAAAGTGTTCTTTGTTATAATCCGACACCAGCCCAATTATCTTGTTACAATATGTTCACTATTTTTCCTCTGCTAGTGTAAGTGCGTATTTTGACGATTGAGTAAAATGAATTCGTCTTATTCATCAGGAAGTGGATTTTTCGTGACTCATTCGGTTATACTCATTGTAAATTTTGGATTATATGCACACAAGTTAAGCAAGACTAATATTTAGCTAAAACTGAATTGCTAATAAAGCATGGTGGTGTGTCATGGTAAGTGTGTCATGGTAAGTGTGTCATGGTGGTATGTCATGGTAAGTGTGTCATGGTAAAGTGTGTCATGGTAAGTGTGTCATGGTGGTGTATCATGGTAAGTGTGTCATGGTAAGTGTATCATGGTAAGAGCAACAATCTCCTAGTGGAAACGGGGGGGGGGGAAGTAGGACGCTCTCGGAAAACTATTACACTTTACCCTTCAGCTGTTAAACATAAATCATTTTTTAAAAACTCGCATTTCTCATGTGGCCCGGAGACTCCGATTTTCAGTACTTGCCAAAGACCAAAATATTACATAATAAATAATATATACAAAAATGAGTCTGGAAACAATGTTTAATAACATTTTCAGAAACTGTAGTTTTAAATTAAGTACATTGTATATCTAATTTGCTATGAGCTAAAATATTCAATTTAATTTGTTAGACTATTGTAGACGGAATGGTAGAGACCAAGGGAGAATAACAAAGAAGTTACATATATATATATATATATGTATATATATATATACATATATATATATATATATATATATATATATATATATATATATATATATATATATATATATATCTATTGTGTGTGTGTGTGTGTAAATATACGTAAATATATATAATTGGGGTAGAACTGTCACAATTTCGTCTAAAAGGTGACATTTTAGTCTTCATATGTACATTTGATTCATCACCGACGGTTCGATCGAATTTTACGCTATTATCCCTAAAAAGTTTAACTGACCAATAACAAAAGAGGCAAATAGTGCACTCCGATCAGGTACGAAAATTTACATTAATATACAAAAATGTTGATGTAAATAAAACGTGTGGATGAAACTCTTTCGTCAAACTATACATTGGTTTTATTGTGTCGCTAGGCAACAATTTTTATCCCTTTACTTGAACACCGTTTTATTTTTGATGAAGTGTTTGCTTATGATAATACGTTGTGTCAGACATTCCCTTTAGGGACTGATAATTGGTTCGACTCGATAACATGCACAAAGAAGTTTTGACGCTCATAGGCACTTGGATAAAATTGCAATTGTTACAAGTGTATCATTACAACACAGCACACAATTGTTACAAGTATATCATTACAACACATCACACAATTGTTACAAGTGTATCATTACAACACATCACACAATTGTTACAAGTGTATCATTACAACACATCATACAATTGTTACAAGTGTAACATTACAACACACCACACAATTAAATTCATAATTTAGCAAATTCAAACAATCAGATTCAATACATGACTGATTCTTTACTTTATATGATTCATCCAAGAAACATATTTTTCTCGCTGAGTTCCTTCTCCTCTGAAACCAATACTCTTCGAGAGTTTCATCAATAATTACAAAAATACCAAAATTGAAAGATCTATGAACTGGATTTATGTCGTGCAAAGATAAGTAAGAAACTAAATCCATACAAATGAACCAAAAATTAGTGCAATAGTTAGTTTCACCATGCTACTCTCTTAAAATCTGACAAATGTTACTGCTCTGTAATGTTTCTACAGTACCCACATGACCACAAGTGCCCGAGTAATCTAAGGCGCTCGCCATTACAGAAATCTGACATCTCACTTCTCTTGGCGTTTTTTCGAATCTTGGGCTCTGCCAACGAGGGATATGTGAGAAGGTTTGCCATTATCTTACGCCTTTTCGGTGATTCTTCCAGCGGTTTCCCGGGTTTTCCCCCACCAGGTATACTAGCCAAAGTTTATGGCCTGTCATGTACTGAAAGATGGCGTTAAATCCATACAATCACCAACCACAAACCATCAATGTTTACTCTATCAATCCGTGCAAGAAATGTATTAACAAAAATAAAATCTCTTAATTTCGTTTTAAAAACGGTTGCAAGTTTGACAAAATACAGGATTTTGAAGCACTCTATATACAAGTTAGAATGTCGGTGTCCTACAATTATTGTGAAATTGTGGAACTTCTTTTTGTTTATGTAGTAATGCAGTCGGAAGTCGTTAAACGCACTGTCACAGAATCAAGAAAAATATCCATTCAAATCGACAGTTTTTGCCTTAAAAATATATTTTGAAGAACAAACAACGTTTAAACGTTTATATTACATTATTATTATTATTATTACTATTATTATTATTATTATTATTATTATTATTATTATTTTCATTTCTTACCAATGTTCATCAAAATACATATTAAATATGGTTTTATTGTCTTTTTAAGTACCCAGGTTATAATGCAATGAAAGGGACTGACAGTAAAACACAAATTTGGATGCGACATAATGTCACTATATACAGCTTTAGACGATCAAATATATAGTAATTTGGAGCAGAAAGTCCCCACTAGATTGTCGTTTTTGTGCTTGGTTTTGATCCTTCTTTGATTTAACCATTAATTCATGCAATTTCCAATGCAAATGGATGCTGGTGAGAGTGTAAAGAATATCCGAATATTGTAATTCGTTTTTGAAAGTATACATTACATATCAAAATGAATATGAATGTGAAACTTCTCGGACTAATCCCTTTTCCTTAAAATAGAACAAATCATTCTAGCACGGATGTTAAAGTAAAAAGTTATCATTGTTAAATATAAAATCATACGCCAATAAAACTGCAGCATCATCAGTGATAATTGTTTTAATGTAATAGTATGTGTCATCCATCCATAGAGAAATAATATGGCTTTAATTCCACATTAACTGGTAATGTTATTCCGATTGTGATAAATTTGTTTGATATACCGCCCTACATTTTATTCCAATGATTATCAAGTCTACGTATTCATAATACGGCAGACAGAGTGAAATGGAGTCAACTAAAATATCTGAATCAGAAATAATTCAATTCATTTTATAGCAATGCCTATTCTTGTAACACTTTTTGGAAAAAAAGCTAAAGTTGATAAGAATTCAAAAATAATGTAGATGTAGGTGCAGATCATGCTCCAATACGGACCTATTTAGATTACGTACGTAAAGGTCCGCTGGTAGGAAATATTACCCGAGTTAAGTTTTGTGTTCTGTTTTGCTAGATTTGCGTCAGAAAATGTCACCAAAACATATCGGGATTCAGCTCGTTTCTGGGAGAGAAGAAAATAATAAAGATTGCTCGTACATAGCGGAATTTATCAACCCTTTATATACCGCCATTCTGACACTTCTCCGACAGATATTACGACGAGCAATGTCAACGTCGCAAATAAAAGGTGCGATTGTGCCGCCGTTTCCAACGCAACAAAGCTCTCTAATAGGACAAGCGATGCATACGACGAAATATCGGATTACAAGAGGCCGTGCCTTGATATTACCTATGATCACTAGCCAACAAATGTCAAGAGGAACACGGTGAGACAGATGTGACGATGTATAACAAGTGCGATGCAAAAAATGAACACGTTACAACAGGTTATACCGATGTGTAATACAAAACTTGTGTAGTGTCACAGACTGAGCCCGATCAAGATACATCCTGATCAGGAGACCAGCGGCACGTGCGACACAACAGTAATAGTCATACGTATCACCTTGGGACCTTGTTATTATTTTTCTCTCTCTCTCTCTCTCTCTCTCTCTCTCTCTCTCTCTCTCTCTCTCTCTCTCTCTCTCTCTCTGAAAACGCGTAGCTTACAAAGAAGAAGAAGAGTCACTATTCATTCCAACAGCGCAAACGGACATGGTGGATAAATTATTTTCAGTGAAATGAATGGCTGATAATCAGCAAGATATCATCATTTAAAATGTACACTATGCAAAGAAACATTAATAAGAGGCGGAATTACACAGGCATGCGGTGCATATCAATACAAACGAAATAAGC
>JAECUM010087454.1:0-12920 GCA_016617855.1 Megalonaias nervosa | reverse complement strand
AAAGCAAAAACTTCTTTTTTCAGCCTTCGTAGGAACCCTTAATTTTCAAAAATAAGGTCTCTACAAAGTTGTAGGGTTCACCCTCTCTGCTGCTCATGTTATGGAGGATGCAACCGCAGCAAATTTCTTTATAATACTTTATATCCCATTGTTCCTTTTCTTATCATTTTTACTCGAGAGGCTTTGTCCAAATAACTATGTTATGCTGTAGAATACACAGAAAAGGTTTGGTTCACTACATGTCACTCATGTTCACTACAGAGTCACGAAAGTGGTAGCATCAAACACACAGATACACACATGCATACATACTTTTGTTTTTTGTAGAAACAAGCGAACTTCTCATCACATCACAATGATTTGATCGTCTAGCGATCTAAATGGTAAATGTCGATTTAATTCTAGATCGGCGATACTGATATGCAGAGGACGATAAATATTATATAACATTGATACAGTAATCATATGCATTACAGAGCTTTGACACTGTTAGCTCTTGCCTGTTATCATTCAATCAGTTGAACATTATCAATTCAAAAATCTATAATGTGATGAACAATTGCAAATCCAGTTTCGCTTATAATGGTCATATATATTTATATTACGAAACAATAGTATTGGCGATATTACTAATAATGATGATGTATATGAAAGTTGCGATTACAACGTTTTGGATTTCTGGTTAGCATTATTACTTTTTCCATCATTGCGATAAGTTATGAGACGCTAGTGTCGGACACAATTTTTTTGTAACAATAGTAAGACCTTTCTGGTGTTTTTCCAGTGAGTGTATTTCCAGACATTCCGATAAAGAAGGAAGTATAACATATGATTATCAATTTCGATGAGACAAAACCAAACACCATGCAATGTTCATAGACACTACTGCATAGTATCTGTGGAGAATAAGTCAATATATGCTGATTAAAAGAAAAGAGATGATTAATGACAAACTATGAACAAGTGACACGGAAAAGAGAAATAGTTTTGAAATACTTATCAAAAATTGATACTGATTGCATAGAAAAGAGGAGACTTGGAAAATTCTGTTACACATCCATGCTCATTTCAAGGACTATGCTTTCTCTACTGGTAAAATTAATTCCTAACACCAAAATGATTTATCTCGGTTGCGAAAAGAAACTACTCCAAGGGCACAATGTCAACTGTTCCACATCTGTTAGGTATATTGAAACATAAAGAAAAATGCGATTCACTGCACAACGTGATATGTATCATTCCTTAATTTGATACTAATGACTATGCGAAGGACAATATGTTTGCTTTACCACTAATATAAAAGACTTTTCCTAACCTGTTAAGGAGGAGTTAGCAGGTACACCAATTAGACATTTTATAGGTTAAGATCCAAACTCAATTAATTCAATACTGATAAAAATGAAAAGAAAGTGAGCAGTGGCAAAACACAAATGTGATTACAAGAATTTAAAACTCCGTGTACACCAAAATTACAATTTCGAACTTTCCTCGATAAGTTCATCTTTCAAAGGAATCACGATGCTCGAGTTTAGTAAATTTCAGTGGCTTAAACGACTTACGTTGCACTAAAGAACTTAGCTTTGCTTCATTAAATTGAAGTTTCTTTATTATCTTTCTTCCTGAGCTTTAATCTATGTCTTTTGAACTTCACTTTAAGTATCATCAAGGTGTAAAATATAGTCGTGGTATCCACAATTCTCCTCATTTTATGCCTGTTTTAGTTCTGAAGAAGGACTCCTAGACGTGTATTCCATGAATAGAAAGACTCCAAACATAGCACACAAATTATTCACGAGTGGTCAGTGGTTCACCAATTCCAATGAATGTTTACAAGACCATGCAGTCTATATCAAGAAATATCATTAATATGTTGCAGTTGTCTCGAATCACATAAGGCAGGTGTGTATCTTTGTATCAAATATGTCAAAACTGTATTTTTGTGTTGGCCTCGTGAATATTTTTCCTGCTCGATTGAGCTGGTGTTCAAGTATTTCATCTTTGTACAGGACAAAATTATTCTCACTTGAATCTAAATCATCAAAGATAGGTACCTCATTAATTGCGGTAAAAGAAATCAATGGTATCGGACGAAGTTGCCTGCTCTTTGCCATTCAGCTCCTTCTTCAAAGCCTTGAGAATATCATAGCATGGTTGATCATCAGCCGACGGTGCAATCACGTAGAACCGATTCCATGTTAACACTCTCAAAATCAGATTCAACAACAGTTGATTTTCCTGATCCAGATGGACCTTAGCGAGAATTTGGTTTAGAAATATTGAACTTGTTTCGTCGGTTCTATGCTAGGGTAGATTAGGTCCTTCTTGTGCAGAGAAATCAACGACGTTTGTCATGATGTCAGTTCGATGTATAATACAGTTGTGTTGTATAATAGAATTACCTATCTCGCTGTTGCATTAACAAAACTACAAGAAACACTATGGATTAAATATGGTGGTGAAAGTTATATACATAAATGAAATTAACGTGGGTCTTGTACGCAGCTTGATAAATAACTTTATTCTAACAACCAACCAAAGCCTTGGGTAGAACTACGTAATACTGATATTTTACGCTGCTGGGATTTATTTATTTTTCTCTAGCCGGATGTAACGCGAATAAAATCGCCCATTCACACAATATATTAACACTGGTGTTGCATTTATCACTGACAGTGGAACATGCTCTGGTATTAGTATATAACTCGAATGTTTGGTATGGGGAAATATGTATATTAACTTGCACAAATCTTAATCCTGTTACTGCATTGGTGTATTATTCGAACGCTATGAGAATCTTTTCAATGAATTTGTTGATTTCATCTTTGAGAGCACCGGTACCTTTGCGATTCAAAACTGTGCCAACTCCGCTGTGAATCGATCGTGTTGCAAGTTTAAATGCGTCCTTGTCATGATTAAATGCTCATTAAAACAATATCCGCTTTATCTCCCGAGGTACAAAAAGAGAAGTAACACAGACATAATTCCAGAAATCAACTTGGATAGCAGTTAACGGGTTTGTATTTGTGTTGAATAATTGCCACGTGATTTCCTAATTCATCACTGCACTTGTGAAACTTAAAGCCAAGTACAAGAAATTGCTCTTCTTTTTTTCACTGACCACCTCAGTAGCAATAACAGATTTAATAAGACAATGGTTTTGCTCATACTCAGTAGCAATACGATGGCAGATATGTTCATTCACAAACACACCTAATAATGCAGGTATGTCAGTGAGTACGAATTGTTTCAGTTGTTGTGCGGCAGCAGGTCTTGGATTGGATTATCGGGCGCAACTATAGGTCTTTATCACGCAAGTCTGTCGACTTTATGCCCATATTGATTGATATTTGTACTGCACACAGGTTGCGTTATTTGCATTTATAGAATCACAATCGGCGTGCATTTATAATATATTGTTACATGACAAGGGCTCGTACTCAGTAACAAAGAAAAGAGTGAAAGCCGACAAGCTTTGTATATTTTAACAAAATAATTTATTTCCCTAGCAAACAATGTAAAAATTGGTAAATAGGACTTACAGTTTGTGAATATAATCCAAAATTGATCCTAAGAATGAAAACACAAGTCCTATCACTAAATAGTTCTATTAGAATCCAGGTTCGAATCTCGACGACGTACAAATATGGAAGGCGATGACGTCATATGTGGTCGAATGTATGAATATCAACAATTCCTCAATTGAATCAGTTTTTTTTCCGAATAATTCCAGAATAAATTTCCATGAATATCTTTCAGAACTTTTTTATAAGAAAGTCAACTTGTTGAGTTTCCAGGAGAATAAATTATTAAATCCAAAAATCAGATGAAAAACAAACAATCTGGCAACAAATAAAAATAACACCTTGTTCCTTCAAGATGTTAAAACGACTCTCACAGAAGAATATTAAGATTGCGTATTTAAACCCCCAAAACATCATTTCAAGTCTCGCGAGAAGGGTCATGTGGTCTCTTACTACAAGAAATCCATCACGTACGCCAGTGTAGCCCCACTTAAGAACCAACAGTATTAAAACGTTGTTTACACATGGTGATCACGCAAGGAAAGTATGGCCATGATACTGACCAATCATTTTAACTGCCTGTTTACAAACTTCCCCAACGTAAGACGAACTAGGTTAACTAAAAATAATTCTCATGTAACACGTTTCACGTCTTAGATAAGTAACATTTAGTAAAAGAAAATATCAAATTACTGAAAAAGAATTTCGAATCCTTTCAATAATCATTACAATAAAATGTAATGAAACAAAAATAAAATAAAAAAGAATTTTAAAACTAACACACAAGCAGTTTAATTACATATACGTAACAATATGGAAAATCTTTCTCTATTAGGAAATCCGTCAATACCTTTTTTCTTGTACTTTTACTTTAGCAAGATCAGAAACTGCAGTCGCTTCAACCTTTTATATTATTTTACTTACTTCTATGTCTCTTTTCTTAACAGGGTCGGATGTTTACTCAACAGCATTAGATGTTTATCACTTACTGGTTCAGCAAGTCTTCGACGAGTGCGATAATGCTCCAAACAGATCCACATGGCCGGCAAAGTTGCTTATACGATTTGATTCAAGTATCTAATTTAAGACATGGTCGGGCACCTTTATCAACACGATGCGCTAGCAGATTTGCATTATTCATAATGGAATGTTCTATTGCATATTACATATTTTCCAAGGCATACACCTTTGCTGTCGACTAATATAAATTTACATAAAGCATTATATATAATTAGTTCATTATTGCTATGGGTAGCATGGATCGCGCTCCCCGTCAGTACTAAGCTAAGGACCCGACCTAGGCTGGGGAAGCAAAGGATCCAACTTGCAAACCGAATTCAGCAATGAATTCCGGTTACGTGCCACTACCAAGAACAGCCCCGGACGTGCCAATATCCGCTGAGTTCAAGCAATTGGAGCGGCCTTAAGAGTTGTACACCTTTTCGTCGAGGGCCTCTCAGCAGCCAAACGATCCATCTTCAGCACTCTAGCCCACGGTCATAATGTTTATATAATTGGACTGCATGAGACTCACGTAGCAGACAAGGTAGCAGGATGATATACCATTGGAGGCTTTGATCTCATCTCATCAACTCTAGACTCCAAATTCGGCCGTACTACGTATGCACGCTATAATGTTACTGACACTTCTCCAGTTTCCTCCACCAGATTCTGCGATGTGGTCGATGTTTTAGAGCATATGATTCCTAATGTCTACAAACCGCCCACTGCCCACTTGGTCAAGAATATACTTTCAAATCCCTAACGCCCAACCCTCTTAATTGGGGACTTCAACAGTCATCACCCTGACTGGGGTTACTCAAACCCATTGAAGACTGGAAACACTTGGTAGGGTGGGCAATGAACAATGACTCAAAGCAACGTATGACGTTTCATTCTGCAAGATGGCAGAAAGACTACTCACCGGACCTCTGCTGGGTAAGCTCCATTTATGGCCATCCCCAGCCAGTAAGCCAAACTTCGCGCACAGTCAGCACAGACCAATACTTATACACAGCTCTTCACAGCGGCGTTGCAACTTCCAGAAGGCATATTGGACGAAGTGCAGTGACATACTGGAGAATAGTACAGTCACATTACCATCTCGCTGCATCTCAATCAAGAAATCTTACCACCGCTTTCAAAGAGCCTAGTGGTCGTCATCCACTCTATATACCCTGCTTGGATGAAGAATTTCAGGCTCTTCTCAAGGAGTATGAAGCATCTGGAGACCCAGATATAGCAGATCACCTGATCGAATCCCTGGACACGGCAAGGCGCACCTGCTGGGAGGAAACTATAGAATCACTCAACTTAACGCGCTCCAGCCGAAAATGCTAGCGTTTGATTCAAAGACATGCCATCATTCACCAACCACCAGTTCAAGCTCACCCTGTTGTCAAACCAAATGCTGTAGCTAGCCGCTTATTACAAGAGGCAAAAGCACCCCTATAGAAACAGCACCGACGTCAAGTGCGAGAGCAAGATGAGAGCCGACAATACTGCCATCGGAAGTCAGATGAACTAGATTACAATACTCCAGAGGCAATTACAACAACATAACTTGAACCACTGCTATGCAGCATCAAATCAGGCAAACAAGCAGGATATGACAACATCCTGCCTTAGTTCTTGATACACCCGGATCGTTAGGGAAAAGTGCATGCCGACTGTGGCGTGAAGCAAAGATTATTGGGATCCCTAAGCCTGGCAAAGATTTCCACAATGCGGCGAGTTGTCGTCTTATCTCCTTACTTAAAGTCTGTCTTCAGATACTGGAGTGCCTGATTCTCCAAAGAATTGGTCCAGACTTGGGGAATATCATAACTGTTGAGCAGCTAGGTCAAGTCCTTGCCCTGACTACGTGTTTTGAAAACGGTTTTCAGAGGAACTTTAAAACTGGAGTTGTTTTCCTTGATCTAACAGCTACATATGACACGGTCTGGCATGCAGGGCTGTTGTTTACAATTTCCAGAGTAATGCCGTTCTGGATAGTCGAGACTATCGAACTCTTCCTTCGTGACAGGTGCTTCAGAGTGCACATCCTGGAGAACTTCAGTTCGTGGAGACGTCAGACTAATAGACTCACACAGTGGTCTGTTATTCTGCCAAGTTTGTTCAATGTCTATACCAATGACTTGCCTGAAACACAGTCGAGCAAGTTCATGCATGCAGATGACATTGCTCATATGACCCAAAGGCGCTTGTTTAATGAGGTTGAGGAGGTTACTGAGCAATGACCTAGAGGAAATTACGTACTTCTTCAAGGAATGCCTTCTACAACCAATCACAACAAAGACAGTCTCCAGCGTCTTCCACATTAACAATGCAAATGCGAACCGTGAGATTTGCATCCTCTTCAAGGGGCAGCAAATAAAACACGAACCGAAACCAACATGCCTTGGTGTTACTCTGGACAGATCACTGACATTCTACAATCACCTGAATAAAATTGCAACAAAACCTATCACTCGTAACAATCTACTCCGCAGTCTGGCTAGTTCAACCTCGGGTGCTAGTGCTCCAACGCTCAAGACATCAGCACTGTCCCTCTGTTATTCGACAGCCGAGTATTGAGCTCCTCTCTGGGCTTGATCATCCCACACGAAGTTAATTTCCGTCCAGCTCAACACAACAATGAGCGTAATCTCTAGAACACTACGTTCTACTCCTCTACTATGGCTGTCGATACTCAGCAACATTCATCCTACACACCTGCGTATCCAGGAAGCAATCACAAAATTGTTGGCTAAGGTCTATGGCAGTGAGAAACTTCCACTGTACATGGACATCACCTCACATTCAGCATTCCGCTTGACTTCGAGACGTCCAGTCTAGTTAGGTCCTTTGCCGGAGGATACGACAGTTATTTGGGCATGGGGTCTTCAACTAATGTTGTAAATCACTCACTTGTAGTTGAGACATCTGTCAGCCCTCCTGACGTCAACCTTCCACGTCATCTGTAGACCACGCTGAACCTCTTCCGGACAGGAAAGGGTCGTTGTGCAGTCAACCTTGTCCGTTGGGGCCAGGCCACTGACTTTTCCTGTTGTTGTGGAGCTAAACGGACTAAGTCACACATTGTGCAGAACTGTCCACTAACAAAGTTCCCCGATGGACTACAGGCTCTGCACCTTGCTGACTATGTAGCTGCTAAATGGCGGAGCACACACTGCATACGATAAATACATTATTGCATTCTCTTCCCCTGTATGATTGTTTCCAGTCGTCGCTGGCGTATCTCATCTTCTGCATTGTGTGCTACACTGATATGGAGGTCAATATTAACTTTCTTCTAATTACAAGGAATGAAAATGACTTTATATTCATAATGAGGATTTCGTAGAATTAGCAGATTCATTCTTTTTAGCATCATGCAGTTCTTTTATAAAGCTGAATATATCTCCTCTAAAATTTGGTCAGCCCAAATGAGTTCAAATGGGCCATTACGGCAAAGTATTGCACCAGCTAGAATACAACAAGACGTCGCAAGATTGCAAACCATAACATCAAACGTCTATGTGCATCTGGCGTTTATGAATTTTCTCAATAGTCTCTTCTAAATTGCATTCAGTAATGGCTTCTGAAAATTTACTGTGCTTGCGCTGCTTGCCCTGTACTTCGTTGGTTTCCGTTATATATATATATATATATATATATATATATATATATATATATATATATATATATAGTTAGTTAATATCATATAAAGTAGCTTTCACACACACACACATATAGATGTACATCTATATGTGTGTGTGTGCGTGTGTGAGTGTGTTTGTGTATATACTGTTTGTTGTTTGATGAGTGCGGATGTCATCGTTATATTAATATTAAATACATCTAATTGACTTAACCTTTGTGAACTTCACTACTCAAACAATTATATTCACTTGATATGTCGATGTTGTCGTCAGGGCCATTGCAGCATTAGTCTGTACTCAACTTTAGCATCTTTTTTTCTTGCACAATCACAAATAATGGGATTATATTTTTATATAGACACCAAACGTACATCGCTGCTTTTCTAAGAAACTTCCAAGTTAATTAATTACTCAACATGTCCCTGTTATGTGTTCGAAAACGCTTATGACATGTATTTCTCGTTTCTATGCATGATATTTATGATACATTCAAACGAAACTGCGACTTAATTTTTTCTGTACCATTGCATACACTTCATTCAGCTAGCAAAATAATTGCATGGTTAGATATATCCATAAATTATTTCAAACGAATATCTCTCTGTGAAAGGTTGCTGTTAAATACCATGATAATTCTTTACTATAAAATATTCTCTGCAGCAGAAAATATCCATGGTTTGTAGTGGTGATCAAAACCACTATGTTTGTAGCAGTGCATACATTTATAGTATATCCACAATCAATAATACAGGCCTGACTGAAAACGTTAAAATGCAGATCATTACGTAATAAACAATCGTATCTACTATAGTAGTTTAATAATGGCTCCCATGACATGATCATCTTGGTATTTTAAATCTGGTGGTATAAAATATTAAATAGTATGTGGCTGATTTATAAATAATTCTCTCCAATTATACAAATATTGTATCGTCACGTTTGGTGACTTTGAATGATCAACATACTGTAGTTTTGGGTGATTGTGATTGGCACTTACCTTGTAAGGGTTTATATCCCGTGGTCAATGTAGGTCCGATTTGGTCTTTATGGTCGTTGTGTTTTTGCATCGTTTAGGTCCTTTTGCGCTGTTAAGCGTATTGTATTCATTTTTTGAGATATAAAGTAAAGTTTCGTTGTGAGTATCTTAACATCAAATCTCAAATTTAGAGCAATTCCACTGACGAATAACGTGTAAGTGCGAACCTCAATTCGCTCGCCATTATACTTTTAAGAATTACTATGTTGTTAAGTATCATTCGAACTACCCGCGGGTTACCCTTGAGCGCTTCATACCAAGTGTATTCCCGTCAATCTCTGCGTCAGACCAATGGTTCTCAAGATTATAAGTACCAGTCGTGCAGATGCATTCTGACAGGCAGCTAGTATAAACATGAAGTATGCACAGAAGAGCAAATACGCGTACTATCATCATTGGCAGCTCAGTCTCGGGAGACCATGCGAGTAGCGTTCTTGGAGTGTCGTCTGTCTCTGGGGTTTTGGCATCGTCTGTTGTGGCTATGCAGGCCGATGAGCGAGTGACAGTCCCTATTGCAGTTGGTGCAGACGTATTGGGAAGTCTGAGCTGCTAAGTTTGCTGCTGCACTCTTCTTTCTCACACGTTTCTCTGCGGACAGCTGGCCTCTCCTCACATCAGTGACTGCTATACCCTTGCTGACCGTCAATCTCCAGGTACCTCGGTCCTCGGCATGCACTTCCCAGCTGTCGGATGAAATGCCGCATGCCTTCATGTCCCTCTTGCACACATCCTTGAAGAAGAATGAGGGGTGGCCGACTCTTCTGGTGCCAGTGGCCAGCTGTCCATATAGGATGTCCTTTGGCAGCCTCCCATCCTCTATGAGTCGAACGTGTCACATCCATCGAAGACGGCGTCTGCTCAGCAGGGAGTACATGCTGGGGATACTTGCACACTGAAGGATCTCGCTGTGTGGGACGTGGTTTTGCCAGCTGATTTTCAGGATGCGTTTTAGGTACCGTATATGGAAGGAGTTGAGTAGACGCTCTGGCCTGATATAGGTGTTCCAAGTCTCACTTCCATATAGGAGGGTGCTGAGAACGCAGGCCTGGTAGACTTGAGTCTTGGTGTGCACTGTCAACGCGCTGTTTTCCCACACCCTCTTCGTTAGTCGGGCCATGATGGCGTTTGCCTTTCCAAGCCTTCTCTCCAGCTCCACATCAAGCGAAAGAGTGTTGCTGATGGTTGACCCCAGGTAAGTAAAGTTGTTGACTACTTCCAGGGTGACACCGTCGATTTTCATGGAGGGGGCAGTGGTGACATCTTGCGCGCTGACGTTTGTCTTTTTTCAGGCTGATGGTGAGCCCGAACTGCTTGCAGGCATCAGCAAAACGGTTTCCCAGTCTCTGGAGGCCATCCTTGGTGTGGGTCACAAGAGCCGTGTCATCAGCAAAGAGCATCTCCCTGATGAGCTCTGACCTCACTTTGGTCTTCGAACGCAGTCGTGAAATGTCGAACAACCTCCCGTCGGACCTGGTGTGCAGATATATGCCATTAGTGGACGTGTCGAAGGCGTAGGACAGGAGCAGGGAGAAGAAGGTCCCGAAAAGGGTCGGCGCCAACACGCAACCCTGCTTCACGCCGCTGTTAATAGGGAAGGAGTCTGAGGAGGATCCATCATACAGGACTGTACCCTTCATATTGGCATGGAAGGAGATTATCATGCTGAGGAGTTTTGGGGGGCAGCCGATCTTCCCAAGAACTTCAAATAGGCCATTCCTGCTGACCAGGTCGAAGGCCTAGGTGAGGTCGATGAACATCATGTAGAGTGGCTGACCTTGCTCTCTGCTCTTCTCTTGGAGTTGTCGGAAGGAGAAGATCATATCTGTTGTCGACCTACCTGCTCTGAAGCCGCACTGGGATTCAAGTACACGCGGTCCGCCAGCAGCTGTAGCTTGTTGAGGAGGATGAGGGCATACACTTTGCCAACGATGCTCAGGAGCGAGATTCCTCTGTAATTGGTACAGTCACTGCGGTCGCCCATGTTTTTGTAGAGAGTCACAATGGTGGCGTCGCGCATGTTTTGGGGGATTGCTCCTTCCTCCCAGCAGAGACAGAGTAGTTCATGCAGCGGCTGAGCAATGCTGGTTTTCAACGTTTAATGGCTTCAGGCGGGATGCTATCGCTACCTGGTGCTTTGTCGTTTGGGAGGGAGTCGATGGCTTTGCTGAGCTCCTCTAAGGTGGGCACTTTGTCGAGCTCCTCCGTAGTGGGCAGTTCCTATATGTTACCTAGGGCCGCATCGGTGACTGACGTTTCTCGGGAGTACATCTCTGAGTAGTGCTCCACCCATCTGGCCATCTGTTGCTCGCGGTCTGTGATCTTCTCTCCCGTCAGAGATTTCAAGGGGGCAACCCCTTTTACTGTAGGGTCTAGGACCTTCTTGATGCCACTGTACATGCCTTGGATGTTTCACGACTCGGCACTGCGCTGGATTCCTTCACACAATTGTTTGCAGTACTCGTTTGCGCACTGTCTAGCGATGCATTGGGTGGTGCTTCGGGCTCTTCTGAGGGCAGCAAGCGTCCATTCATTGGGACATTTTTTTGTAAGCTACGAAGGCTTCTCGTTTGTCCTTGATTAATGGTTCCATCCTTGAAAGGTGTGCGTTGAACCAGCCCTGGTTGGTCCGTTCCTTCTTGCCAAACGTGGACATGGCTGTGCTATAGATGGCATCCTTTATGGCGTTCCACTTGGCTTTGGCATCGTGCTATGGCAGGTCCTGGAGAGCCTGGTCCAGGGCGGACACATACTCCTCCACCTTGGAGGGGATAGACATCTGCGCAGTGTTGATGCGAGGGCGACCTTTTGGTTTGGGGCGGTGTAGTGTACGTGGCTGTAGGCGCACCCTACTGATGACGAGGGCGTGGTCGGAGTCGCAGTCTGCACTGTGGTAGCTTCTGATGGAGAGGACGCTGTTCAAGACAGAGTGACTGGTGATGACCAAGTCGAGCTCGTGCCAGCGATGAGACCTGGGGTGTTTCCATGACACTTTGTGTTGTAGCTTACACTTGAAGAAGGTGTTTGTAACGCACTGGTCATGATAGGTGCACAGCTCCAGCAGTCTTTTACCGTTTTCGTTGGTCTTTCCAGTGCCATGATGTCCGAGGCAGGTAGGCAGGTCTAGCATTAAAGTCACCGAGGAGGAATAGTAGCTCGTCTTTAGGGTATCCTTTGATCTGTTCGTCCAGCTGCCGATAGAACCGATCCTTTATGTCTTCTGAAGACGTGAGGGTGGGGGCGTAGACGCTGAGGATGTTGACAGGACCTGCAGCAGTGGCAAGGCGGATGGACAAGAGACACTCAGTGCCCCCTGAGGGAGGCTCAATTGAGCCAGGAAGGTGTTTTTGATGGAGAAGCCAACTCCGTGCTGGCGGGGCTCCTCAGGTTCTCGGTCCTTCCAGAAGAAGGTGTAGTTTTCCTCTCTAAGGGAGCCGCTGGAGGGGAACCTGGTTTTCTGGAGGGCAGCTATGCTGACATTTAGTCTGGTGAGCTGTCTGTCGATGATGGCCGTCTTCCTGGTGTCGTCCACCTCTCTGAGGTCGTCAGAGATGCCTGTGCACATGGTGCGCACGTTCCAGCTTGCGAATCGAAGAGCTGGAGTCTTCTTTGATGGTTTCTTGTTTCTTTTGTTTGGTGCGGAGTTTCCGTCTGCTTGTCATGCTGAGCAAAACACTGAGCTCCAGGCACCCACTGAAGCAGGCAGACGTTGGCAGGCCAACA
>JAECUM010087442.1:0-11213 GCA_016617855.1 Megalonaias nervosa | reverse complement strand
CAATCCAATGTAAAATCTGATGATAAGGGTCCAACTACCATCAATCCAATGTAATATCTGATGATAAGGGTCATATTACCATCAATCCAATGTAAAATCTGATGACAAGGGTCCAACTACCATCAATCCAATGTAAAATCTGATGATAAGGGTCCAACTACCATCAATCCAATGTAATATCTGATGATAAGGGTCATATTACCATCAATCCAATGTAAAATCTGATGATAAGGGTCCAACTACCATCAATCCAATGTAAAATCTGATGATAAGGGTCATATTACCATCAATCCAATGTAATATCTGATGATAAGGGTCATATTACCATCAATCCAATGTAATATCTGATGATAAGGGTCCAACTACCATCAATCCAATGTAAAATCTGATGATAAGGGTCCAACTACCATCAATCCAATGTAAAATCTGATGATAAGGGTCCAACTACCATCAATCCAATGTAAAATCTGATGATAAGGGTCATATTACCGTCAATCCAATGTAAAATCTGATGATAAGGGTCATATTACCATCAATCCAATGTAAAATCTGATGATAAGGGTCATACTACCATCAATCCAATGTAAAATCTGATGATAAGGGTCATATTACCATCAATCCAATGTAAAATCTGATGATAAGGGTCATATTACCATCAATCCAATGTAAATTCTGATGATAAGGGTCATATTACCATCAATCCAATGTAAAATCTGATGATAAGGGTCCAACTACCATCAATCCAATGTAAAATCTGATGATAAGGGTCATATTACCATCAATCCAATGTAAAATCTGATGATAAGGGTCATATTACCATCAATCCAATGTAAAATCTGATGATAAGGGTCATATTACCATCAATCCAATGTAATATCTGATGATAAGGGTCCAACTACCATCAATCCAATGTAAAATCTGATGATAAGGGTCATATTACCATCAATCCAATGTAAAATCTGATGATAAGGGTCATATTACCATCAATCCAATGTAAAATCTGATGATAAGGGTCATATTACCATCAATCCAATGTAATATCTGATGATAAGGGTCCAACTACCATCAATCCAATGTAAAATCTGATGATAAGGGTCATATTACCATCAATCCAATGTAAAATCTGATGATAAGGGTCATATTACCATCAATCCAATGTAAAATCTGATGATAAGGGTCATACTACCATCAATCCAATGTAATATCTGATGATAAGGGTCGTATGTTTGAAAATTTATGTATCCTGTCCATCTGCTGGGATGTACAAAAATCTCATACTATCTACAATGCCCTGCTGGTATCATCAGGAAACTTACGCTATCTGTAAGGCTCTAGTACCCAACACTCTGGCCCTCTCATACTTTGTCATGTAGGGTGTTGTAATCCGCTTCTGTGGCTCCACAGGTTGTACATGTTCTGCTGGCAAAATGTCCACCTGACCACCACCCTCCTATAATAGACAAAATTACTATTCATAATTCCTTTACTATTTTTAATTCTGTTATCAACCTTCACCTTTCACCTTTGCTATACCATCATATTAATACAGGAGATGGAGAAAGGAAACAAAACAATATTTACCCTATTCAAATTAATTTAATTTTCAGCAGGCATGAATAATTATTAGTCCTTTACCTTTTTATGTCACAGGCAGAGGCACTTGCTGTCAGTAAAAACTAAAAACCTATTGATAACACCCATTTGTCTTCAACAAATTAAAAAGGTGATGTGGTACATAATGTCCCCACCTCCCCAATTCCATGCTAATTATCTTATCCCAACTGCATGTCCAGCAAAATGGATCCATTTAAAATGTATTCCCCATGTACAATGAAGTACTTTACTCATCATTTAATAACCACTTTTACACAAAGTTACTGATTAGGATCTTGTCTACTTGATTCTAATTTGATGACTTCACTTCCAATGTGTCACACTGTGAAATAAGTTACATGGAATTCTGATTGGCATTTTTGTCTGTTCCTGTTTAAGGTAAACAATAACCACCAATCAGAACTAATTGTAGCTTACACTGCATGACACAGTACAGGAAGTACTGGCAGAGAAGCAGAAACTTCAAGCAAAAGTAAATGATCTGTAAAGTACATTGTGAGAAAATTTGGCATTTGTCTCTTTTTATGCTGAGCTTAGCATAGAATCAGCAAGGGGGCAGATATGTAACTCCATGAGTTTGTAACCTTGCATAAATTTTTAAAATCTTTTTTATAGAAGGGGACTGAGTGCTCTCAATAGTTTTCCTTATTCACTAACAAAAACAAATGCCTATGGCCATGGCTGTTGTTTTGCATCTGCAGAAGCACAATGTAATCGATTTTGTTTTGTATTCATCCCCACTCCCAAAAATTTTGTTTTGTATTCATCCCCACTCCCAAAAATTTTGTTCTGTATTCATCCCCACTCCCAAAAACAGATTTGTTCTATGAGATTTTCCATGCACAAGTAAACTGCACCATTTCTTCTTTCAAAGATAACACCATATTGTCTTGCAAGTTATACTGCTGACATGAAATGGGTGAAAAGATGTTTTTAAAGCATTCATGCAGTACAAAACAAAGGGTGTGTTAGACAAGATGAGTCATACCTCTGAGATCAAATGGGGCAGCTTGAAATCACCTAAAAGGCTGAATTAAAATCACAAGTATTTTTGCAATCTTGTCACAGATGAGAATGCAAATAAATGGATGCCAAGTCCATGTCTATCTGTAATCTGCATACTGGAAATACAACCAATAAGTCGACAGACATAAATGGGCACAACCTACCACTTACAGACCTTCTAAAGATAGAAAGACCATCACGTTGATATGTGTATCAATAACGTATTGTATCATAGGCTATGTAACATGAATTGTATCAATATGTTGTAACTTTTCACCCCTAAAAATCAGTGAATTTGATTTATACACCACATCAACTTAGTACATATCAGCTGAAGTTAAAATGTATAGTCACATCATCAGACAGGTCAATCACCTTACAAATCCAATAACTAGCAGGCTGAGGACCAGATTGTCAAACATAAAGCTGGCCTTTAGAAAAGTAACTATCAGACTCACAAATGAAACGGATGAAACTGCTAACTGGTTTTAGCACAAATTGTGATAGATACATGAAGTTAGAAAATGCTGAATTCAGCTAACATTTTTCATTCACAAATACTGATTTTCTGTTGCAAATGCAACTATTTTTCAAGCAGCTTGGAGTGCCCTAAGATTTACCTCATGACTTTCTATGGGTTCATCTAAGTTTTCATCATCTACCTCATCATCGACATCGTCATCGAAGCTGAAGGGGAAACAAAATTCAAATTGGGTGGCATACAGATGGTTTGAAGTTTCAAATTCAAATTAAAATGACAACAATTAACACTTAACTCTGACCTCAGAAGAGTGGTTAATTTTCCTAATCAAATATTTCAGGATATTCAAAACTGAAACAATGTGTATTTATTTATGATCAGTCAAAACATCATCATTCAAGCTGAAACTTCTAAGCCATTAAGATTGTGTTGTTGTGATTATGATTTTTAACGTAGCTTTAACAATTTTTCAGTCATATCGCTACAATGTCTGCAGTGTGGCAGTTTATAGTGATGTCTAGCACTGGGGCATCATGCCGCAGACATGTAGCATGATGTCCCACCCAGTCACATTATCCTGACACCAGGCCGACCAGTCCCAACACTAACCTCTTAATGCTGAGCGTCAAGCGAGGCAGCTGTTAGTACCATTTTTGTAAGTCTTTGGTATGACTCGACCGGGGATCGAACCCACGACCTCCCGCATCCGAGGCGGAAGCTCTAACCACTAGGCCACCGGAGCGGTACTAAGCCATTAAGATGCATTCACATGTAGATGTCTATGCTGTGAAGAGGCCATAATTGAAATTAATTGGCTTAAAACAAAATAAACAAAATCATTCAACAATATCAAATGTCAAACATGAAAGCTCCTCATCAACATAATTTATTAGCACCTTTATAAGTACAGTATTAGATTCTACTGACATAAAACACACCCTACAGATGAACTTTTTTAAAGAGTGACAGGAGTAAGATCAAGTGGTTTACATCTGCAACATGCATGATGGTGGGAATGCTGGCATACCTCTATACCTTCACATACTGTGGCTTAAATTTCTTTGGATATTGTATTTGTGGAAATTGTACATGATTTAGTCACACTAAAATCACTGCTCCCATGCGCTCAAAAAGTCAACCTGAATTAGTGTCAAGTACACGACCTTTTGCAGTTATTAAAATAGGAAAAATTAATTTTGCCAGACTTGACAATACCAGCTTCTGAAAGTGTAATGAAAGAATTACCACACATTTAAAAATGCTTTTTTTTTCTCTTAAATTTGAAGTCCATCATGTGAAAATGACCGAGCAGAACTAGCAGTTTTTTTTTTGGTACACATCTGAATTAAGGCCAAACTGTAAACTCTATAAGCTATATTACACCGATCAATCATATACCAAATTAAATGAAAATATTTTTAACAATTCAAGTTTTTTTAACAATACCTAAGATATACAAGGTCTTTTTTAAATAGCCAGTATAATCAGTGAGGAACCCAGGAAATTTTGATTTAAAAATTTAACCCTAAATATGAAATTGTAGAGTACCCCCTTAATGACACTGGTCTATATTTGATGCACTTTTCTTGTTCCCCTTATTTTTAAATATGACATTTGACTGGTCTCTACTGAGATCCACCAGCTTAACATTGACAAAACATTTATATATTACCATATGTATGAAATATGCCAATTTTAGCCCGAAATAACCATGAGGTCAAGATTTCACAAAAAGTGAACCAGCACAGACCAATATTAAAATGGTGGACAGTGCATGTGTTTGAATGCATGCTGTGAATTTATTTGAAAATATTTCATAATATGATTCAATTGTGAATTCTGCACACACAAATTAAGCATAAAACATAAAACTGTAAGAGCAATATATAATTTCAAAATGTGTATGACTCAAGAATATAGTATTTCATACAAACATATTGTGAGAGGGTACTTGATAAATAGCCATAGGAAGTCTTCAGAAGTACCTGGAACTTTACAAAAGTCTATTAATTCTTATAGCTTAATGTTCACCCAACATTTCTAAACAACCATATGTAAGAAATCAGGGACTGAGCTGGGCTTCACCAATGTCACAAACTGCAATTTTTTTCCTTACTGGCAACAAAATACACTATCTGGTGATCTTTTTGGCGACAACATTTTTGGCTGTTAAAAACTGTATATACAGTCTTGGGTTTGGAGTGGAGAAATTAAAAGGCACCATGACAGGAAGCTGCAAACTTGGAAATAAAATTTCACTGGAATCTATTGTTACATAAACAAATCCTTTGTTCATATTGACAAACCACCCTAACACGGTGTTGTTATATCATAATCCGCTTATGCTGATGTCTGGCCTTAGTACTGTATGCCATAATATAACCAACATATTTGTGCTACCTGACTAGCTACAATCAGCCACCTCTGAAGGCAGGAATGGAAACAACTACAATCGATAAGACGATGGCAATACTTTTTTCTTTTCGAAAAATGTACCAGAAAAAATAGTTTTGCTGAAACTTCAAAGAAAACTGATTACCTCTGAATCTCCAATCATTCTGTATATATACTAAGCAAATGGAAAAAAAAAACAAATCTCAATGTTCTACAATTAATTGATGCTGTCACAGCAATAACAAATGGGCATTTGTTTGGTCCTTCAAAGAGGGCCTTTAGTGGCGCCTTCAACGTATGTACCTTCATCAAAGCAAGCCAAAGACCTTTGATCAAAGGAAGTCAGCAACAAATTTAAATAAAAGCATTTTTTTTATTTTTCATAGTGATTGGAATATTTATTGTGCCATGAAGTTTCCTGTTTGCAACAAAAAAGTTGATGATTACGACTGCTACCAATGGCAGTGTAAAACACACATTATTGTTCCAATATTTTGAAACAATAGATACCTGGCTGTCAAATTAAATGAAGGTGGAGCATCTTGCAAGAATGTTTGCTAAACTTTTTAATTTGTTCACATTTAAATTACCCTATGAACAGCCTCATCCCCTTGGTAGCCTCAGCATTATGGTAGTTGTCTCTGACTGACCAAATCAAGACCAATTTAAGGACATGTACATGTAGCATATAAACAACTATACAGCCACATGCTACAAGGATAATGAATATCAGTTTGAATTGTTTCATGAAACGTGTTTGTTGACAATGGGATATAGTCTAGATCAAGACAGGACTACCATTTTTTATACATATGTGCTAATTATATTTTCTAACAGGATTTGACTGATAAATGAATTTTTTAACATATGATGTAATACTCGAATACATGAATTTTTTCATATACATATACATTATTTAACACAGTGTGGAGTGTACTACACAAATGTAAGTTGTCAATATACAAGTGTATTTCAGACTAGATGTCTTCATTTAATCAAAATTTCCATTTTTTTTTTCTCTGTGTAAATCCTAATCATTGATGACATGTCACCTCAAAAATTTCACTTGTATGCGAAATTCCAATTATTTTCAGCCCCCCCCCCATCTAAACATCCACTTATGTCCCCATCCCTTGATTCATGGACGAATACTCCTAATTTTCTTTGCAACGAACCCCTGTGCTTATGTCGACAATATTACCTTGGTCCCAAAGGTGTTAAGATAACCGGATAGTACTGTATTATGAAAATGGCTACAGTTTTTGAAAACTGGCGACAAAATATTGAGGTTGGCGATTTTTTTTGGCGACAACTTTTTCAAAGCCTGCGCCAACTGTGAGAAATATGCAAATTTCAGCTTTAAACATGAAGTCAAGATTTTGCAAAAAGTGACCAAGACCAATATTAAAAATGGTGAAAGGTACATGTGTTTAACTGCTTCCAGTGAATTTGTCTGAAAAGATATCATGAAGATGATTTCATTTTTTAATTCAGCACAACTGAATTATGCAGAAAACATTCCATTCTTATATAAGTACTCAGTAACGTAATTATAAAATACTGAAAAAATTATCCCGTTGCTAACTGCTCCCCTGTGACCCGAGGTATGCTGTCCAGATTTGCGAGCTGGACAACATAATAAAACACTTGAATTAAACTAACTTTTCTAATTTCTTAAAAAGAAGCATTCTATCTACTTACTTATCCACATCATGATCGTCATCTGCCATTTTCACGATGCTTTATTCTACGCCGATAAAAACGAATTCAACGCGGACAGTGTTTGTGAACTACGTCACTAATTTTTGCCTAGGATCCAATAACAACAACATCGAACGCAAAAATAAAATCAACACCGGAATCGTTATTAACTCGTACTGAATCATTTAAAATATGGTATAGGCTTTGCTATTTTAATTTATTCATGTTCAGTTCTGGGTCAGTTCAGATTTGCTTCAGTTCAAAGGCACAATAGAACTTTTAGCTGGTGATGATAGCTTTTTAAATGTTATTCAGAACCCTTATCAGGAATTATGTTTATTGTGTTATTTTTTTTAAATGCATACGCTTTTTTTGGTTATGATAATTTAGAATAAAAATAACTGCTATTTCTGACAAAAGTATTTTATCGAGCCTTTAGTCTACTTGAGATGATATTAATTTGATAAATCTTTTTTTCCCACAATAATGATGATTGGCTATCTGCTTATTTTTGCCTTTCCAACTGACTTTGTAAGTGTGTCTGTTGTTTCGTATATATTAACAGATATATTTAATTTATTCGGAAGTTCGCTCATTTTTTGTGTATTTATTGGACGATTTATCCGATGTTGATATTTGTCAAGATTGTATTTATTTATTTATTTACTTATTAATTAATTAATTTATTTATTTATTTTATTTATTTATTTATGGTCTATTTATCAATTCTGGTAAATCTATTTACGAATCTTCTCTTACATACATGGAACGTAATACCAATATGTATCATGACTTATTTTTGTCTTGTATCAAGCACATTACTCTCCTCTTTATTTATGCTGACAAGCAACGTTGGATGATACCAATTTATAAACATATATGTTATGTTATCTCGCTCTGAGTTTAATAAAATAAATCTTGCTATACTTTTACTGGACCACCTGTTATAATTTTTCTACTTATCGTTTCATAGGTATCGTTCAACTTCTTCAAAACTTTTAACAAATCCACAGTGAGTTCACTATTACCTGATTCGAAAATAAACTCATTTAAATGCCCATTACAAGAGTCATGGAGCTTTCTGGCGACAATTTTATCTATAATTTGATTAATAATTCTGTTTATTTCTTCTCTCTTTTTAAGACCAATTAGAGTAGGATTTAATTGTCTAATTTCCGATTTGATATTTTGTATCAATTAAATTTTGACCATTTGTTATAGTACTATTTTTGTTAAATTAAAATTTCAGCATGACGTTTGATTTTATTTTCAGCCTCTTTTACAGCTTTTCCATGTGCACAAGTATATGCAATTATTTTCTGATTGTATTCTCTAATTTTATCATTTCCGCTACTATATAACAAGTTCGATTTAAAATATTTTGACTAGTTTTACACATTTTATATTTATTAATTTGACGTTCTGTTAGGTCAATATTCTTAATTTTGCATTATTGTAACATAATTTTCCTACCCATTCATACTGCTTTCATATTTTTACATGCGAATCTTACTTTTTTTTTTTCTAAAATAATTGTTTCACACATAATCTTTAAAGTTCTCAGATCATCAATTATTTTGCTGGGTTTTGTTCGTTTGCTTTTGTTTTTTAGGCTTTTTTGTCTATTGAGACTCATTAAATGGGTAAACTGGTAAAATACTGAAACTATTTTTCTTAACAAGATTTATAATGTTTACCCCTAAGTTTATTATTATACGCTTGCAAATTTCTGTGTAGAAATATTCAATACAATTGGTGATTATAATGGAAACTTTATTGCTGTCTAAAACATCGTTAAATACCAGTATAAATCTTCGGACGTTTTAGGCGCTATCGTTTTATTATATAAGATGTTAAAATATCTGGATTCAGAAACATTTGTTTCTATTGTGAGACCGTTCTTTGAATTTATGATCAATTAATCTTATGTGTTCCGTTTATTTAAGAGAAATAAGATTTTAAATTGACTTCAAACTATGACATGAATAATGAAATCCTTTCCATTTCCTAACACGTTTCCTTGCCGTTCATTGCTTTAGTTCTCCTTGTTTTTTAACCTTTAACATGTCACATCATTTGTAGTATATGGATAACTCATCCTCATACAATATTATTTCATTACTATCCCCTTTTAAGACTTCATTTTTTAAACAACATAGTCACGAAAATTTGCACGCCTAATTATTAACATTTTTTAAGTTTGTTACGACCCTGTAGTCAAATTACATATGTGTTAAAATTTAAATTCTTCTAATTCTTTGTTTCATTTTTATTTTATTTTTATGCCACTAAATGTTATTATTATGGTGATGATTATGTTAGCAAGATCTAATAGTATGTTAGAAACATCGTATTTATTTAAAACGTAAATGGGGGCCCCGAGTGGCCGAGTGGTCTAAAGCGCTGATCGTTACGGATCACTGCCATCTCACCTCTGTCTGCGTGAGTTCGATTCCAGGCTCGGCTAACGTGGGTACGTGAGAAAGCCTGCCAGTAGCTTCTCGTGGGTCGGTGGTTCTTCCCGGGGTTTTCCAGGGGTCTTCCTCCACCATTAATACTGGCCGCCATGTATAGCCTATCTAGTGCTGAAAAATGGCGTTAAACCCTATAACAACAACAACAACAACAATAAAACGTAAATGTGACTCGTGTAAGCACAAGCTTTGTATGATAGTAAATTCGTCGCAAGTAAACATTCAGCAGTAGCTATGTAAATGATTGGCTGATACTTGTTTAGGTTTTCGTAATGTCCAGATGGATTGCGAAATCACACGTGTATACCGTGCGTGTGTACATGTAATGACGCATTAGCTTGTTTTAAATGCTCAGTTACCTGTAAGAAATATTTTGTGGTAGTCATAGAGTCGTGGTCATAGTCGTAGTCAGTTATACTTGAGAGTCACATCATAACATCTTACAGAGTTTCTAATACCTTAAGGAAAAGGTATTTCTGTGCTGGAAAGAAGTGTTTGTTCATTCGTACGTGTTAGGAACAACATGTGTGTTGTTAGTGGTGGTAGCTGTATTTCATCTACTTTCTAAGTAATTATTTTCCCTGGAGAACAACACTACTGGCTTTGGACAAAGACATTTGATGAAATTATTTCTAAATCGGAACAGAACAATACAAATTGTGCTTTACAATGAGCATTCTGGACATTTTGTGTTAGCCTTCGTCTGACGTCATCATCATCCGCCATCTTGGAACGGAACTGAGATTCAGACTGTATCAATTTAGAACTGTTTATTCACAGGACTTATGTGTTTTCACAAATTTAGAACATATTTTTGGATCTTCGTAAATCGTAAGTCTTGTTTCACATATTTATCTTTTCATCGTGTTTTCTAGGGAAATAAATTATCTTTGTTAAAATTTACAAAGCTTGTTGTCTTCACTCTTTCTTTGTGTTACTTTGAACGAGCCGATACGTAACAAGTTAAATAAGGAAGATATCATTCTGCATAATTATATTTATATGCTGAGATTCTACTTTTCAGCCTATTTTGGTACTCCTTATATATATGTTATCAGATAACACCAAAAATTAGTCCATACCTTAAATCTCTTTCTAGGGCCCCTAGCATTAATTTGTAGCATCTATATTGATCGGATAAGATTAATCTCGCTATGATAGGTTACCAACCTACATTGGCAGGTATTTTTCGGATTATCTTGTTGAATTATGATCTATCATAAGATCATTTTAGATGGATTAGCATTTACAGCAATTTTGTTACATTATTTCTTACTGAAGGAAGGGAAATACATTTTCATTAAAGAAATATTATTTTCATCCCCTCCGCCATTGGGATTATAACTGCTCGTAACAGATATTGGTTTGTTGAGTTAATCCAGGAACTCCCCCCGATATTTGGCGCCCACACCATGATATGCAATTGCTATCACGGCGATATTTACACAATGGGAACTCCTACACTTGATGCACAAGAATACCAATGCGATAGAATCAACGCTGCTGAAACGCATTTACGCAACGAAATACAAAAAAAAAAAAAA
>JAECUM010087427.1:0-12678 GCA_016617855.1 Megalonaias nervosa | reverse complement strand
TTTTTTTTTCACTGAGAAATGCGATACATTACGAATTACGATTATCTATGTCATACCTGTCAACTATATTATTCGATTATTAATTTGTAAGAGTTTAGTATTATGTGTGCATTGCAAGGATATTTACAAATAAATTTCTGTAACGGTTTTCTGTCGGAGCTTTAATGCTGTAAATACATTGTAGCAGAAATGTAATTGAGCTACAGTGTGAGAAAAAGAGGTGTTCTTTACTCAGGTTGTAATATTTCAGGTAAATAATCGTTTGTTTAATTTTGCAGGTATATAAAGCGCATTGGACTCTACACTGTGTGTGTGTGTGTGTGTGTGTGTGTGTGTGTGTGTGTGTGTGTGAGAGAGAGAGAGAGAGAGAGAGAGAGAGAGAGAGAGAGAAAATAATGTAAGAGTTGCTTCCCTTCACGAATTGTTTGTATTGGCATCAATGATTGATTTTTCGACCGAGAACTGAAAATAGTACATATACACCAATATGGATTAAATTGTCATACACAAAATTTTCCGAAGGAGACATCATTAATTACGATGCTGCATTTATTCTTGCATGTTTGCGCTGGTCAATTATTCCATCAATCCATCAACTACTTCATGCCAAGCTGGTAATAAAATCAAAATATGTCATACGACTGGAAACTTTTAAAGGTATTATTAGCCCTTTGCATATCCAAATATTTGAGCTTTCGTGTTGTATATTCAGGCCTTTCATAAATTATTTTTTATTGGAACTGAACGTCACCTAGTTCACATAAAGACATGATGGCGTTCATGTGCCATTTCGAAGCTTAAAAACAGTATTGCACTTCATTTAGTGGTGTTGGCTGATTGCTTGCTTGGTTGTTTTGTGTTCATATGTACATCAACACACGAAAAAGTTATATCATGATGAGACAAATGTAGTAAAGTGCTTTTCTCAGAATCACACCAATGGGGTCAATCTGACCTGTTTTGGGAAGGAGTCGAATTCGTACATTAATCAGGTCTCTGGGTCAGAGATCATGCACTTTTGTTTGAGTATCTATTTGGTGTTACATGTGTGTGTGATTTAGATTTTTAACGTAGCTTAACAATTTTTCAGTCATTTCGCTACGATGTTTGCAGTGTGACAGTTTATAGTGATGTCTAGCACTGGGGCATCATGCCGCAGACATGTAGCATGATGTCCCACCCAGTCACATTATTCTGACACCAGGCCGACCAGTCCTAACACTAACCTCCTAATGCTGAGCGTCAAGCGAGGCAGCTGTTAGTACCATTTTTGTATGTCTTTGGTATGACTCGGCCGGGGTTCGAACCCGCGACCTCCCGCATCCGAGGCGGACGTTCTAACCACTAGGCCACCGGAGCGGTTCATACATGGTGTTACATACATATCAACTTGGATTTACGTTTATAACGTGCTTTTTTCATTAACAAGCAGGAAAACCTCACTCAACCGAAGCAGAAAAGTTTTTTTAATTAAATATTGTTTTTTATTCATTTTTTTATATCCAACACAGCGGTCATAATCAAGAGCAAAACCAATATTACCCATAAAGACATACTTTTCAAGGAAACCGCGGTAGCACAGTTGGTAAAGCATCGAACTTGTGATTAAATGTCGCGAATTAGATACCCGCCCAAGCCAGCGCGGGCGCCTTTCTGTCCTCCTTGAAAAAAGGCACTTCGCTCCAATTTCCTTAGCACCATATAGCTATTAGCATATTAAAGACGTCATTAAAACCAACAACAATTAAATAACATTAGAAACTGTTACGATCTATTAAAAACTAAGAAAGAAACAAACAAACAAAGACAGAAAGAAGTAAGACTGCAAGTTGTACATTGCTTTTATATTTCCACTCTCGACGACTTTGATCCATTGTTCTAAATGTTATTATGCTCAAATTATGCCTAATACATTCAAACGCGAATATATAATAATTCCGATGCACTCCTCTGCAGACTGCAAGAGGCGACCACTAGAGGTAGGAACCGTCAGTGGTTCAGTGTTTAGCGTGCAGGACACACGACCACATGGGGTATCGATTCAATTGCTACAGTCGAATCATCCCGGGTCGGCAACCGAAATGTGTCCGAAATTAGGCAAGTTAAATATTCCGATTGCCTCAGCACTAAATTATCGCTGTGTTGATTTGTGATCTAACTAAACATAAGCCGATTACAATATACGTGTGAGAACAATTTTAGTATAGGTGGCATGCATACGCATTTTTTTTTTTTATAGTATCAGCTGATGCGAATCTTCTTCCCCACAGGACTGCTCCCTTATACCATCCCTTAGTTTTGGATAGTGATCTTGACAATTTTTTCAACTGCTGCTTTTTGTTATTATGGCACTTCATCCACTTTGTTCCAATACAAATTTCAAGGTTAAATTCTCAAAATACATTCCCTATCAGCTAGCATGCCACATATCATACGTATAGCCCCAAACCCCCCAAGATGTACTTAAAAAATCCTACGACGTTTGTGTAAATGTATAAACCATCTGAAGTTATGCTGCAAAGCTTTCAAGTCTACATATTAAAAGGTGTAGGAAGAATTTTTTTCTCGATATTATACACGTACAAACTGACACGATAGTGTAGTTCCCACGCTTTTCGCACAAAAAAGTTGGAAAATAAGTGTCTCCGAATTTATCATTTGTTATCACAAAACTCTAGTGAATGTTTGCAAGCATCGGTCGGCCCATTAACAAATAAGACTACATATTGCTAAATTTTGTAGTTTTGTTCAAAAACTCTATCTATCGTAAGTATGCGGTCATTGAAAATATTTTCTGTGAATTGCCTGGTATTGGTTAAATTACAGCAGAAATGACAATTTATACGTGCTGTGATGAATCGTGATTAATATGCATAATGTGCAGCATAGTTATTTTGAGACTGTCCCTTTTCCGCCCATACTGAGATATTAAACTCTGTTTTACGAATTTGTTTATTTAACGTTTGTATTGTATTATTGATTGATTGATTGATTGATTGATAGAGAGAGAGAGAGAGGGAGAAAGAGAGAGAGAATGTTAATTACTTAGGATGTCGTACTACAGTCTCTCTCTCTCTCTCTCTCTCTCTCTCTCACACACACACACACACACACACACACACACACACACACACACACACACACACATGGCCTTGTTAATTACTTGGACTGTAGTCAATCAGGTAAATAATGATTTGTGTCCATTGTACACGAAGAACGTGCCACTACACACGTATACACATACGGAGCGGATACGTTTATTACATAGACTGTAGTAAATCAGGTAACAATTTTCTATATCCGTTGCTCATAATGAACTTTCCTCGACCAACACACAACCACAATGGACACGTTCGTTATTTTGACAGTAGTTAATCAGTTAAGTAATGTGTTTATGTCGAGATAGAGATCCAGAGACAGACAGACAGACAGAGAGACAGACTGATATAGGTTGAGGTCCATTGCAAAGGCAGTTTTAAAATCGGAATTCTGGTAAAGGAATGCTTTGTACCAATATTAACCTTATATTTAGAGAAGTGTAAGTATAACCTGCCAACTTTTGGAATACATATTCAGTTAAAGAGATCACAGTGTACGTTAAGATCGGTAAATCATTTGTCCCCGCGGACACGGTTTTTCACCTGTGTATCTAAGATTATCAATGGTGTACATGCGCAATTACGAAAAAGAAAAAAACAAAAACAAGAAAACGATAGGGACCTTACCATGGCCTTGTTGAGATATGTTACTCAGTGGAGAAATTGCAAATATATTATACTAATTATGAGTTAAATATCACAATAATCTTAATTAATAATCGAGCCACGCATCGTTTCGATTTGTGCCACCCACAATTCGCTCATCCTCAGATAGAAGACCACGACTCTCTCGCAAAGTTCGCTAGATTTAAGATATAACATTTGTTTGGAAGGAAACGTATCTAGAATTCAGTCCCCAACATCGATAGCATAGCTTCATAATTCCTGTTGTATCTAAGCATTTCAATCCTACGATCTGGAAACAATTTGAATAGTCTCTTTTCTGAAACGGAAGATTTATAAAATATATCTTCTGTGATTTTATCGATTTAAATGGGATAAGCGGCAATCAACAAATGCCATCTGCAATTTGAACTTTTTATTATGAAGACATTATAATTTTGACATCTAATTGGCTACAAATATTTGTCAAATTGCCCAACATTATAATAGTGTTGCCCTATGCAACCGCCACAAAATTGACCTCTCCGACAGATAAAACCAAAACGGAACGCAAATGCTTACTCAGATGGTAATTACCCGTCTTCAACGGGAAATGATCTCACGTGGCAATTATTCTCTTCAACAGGAAACAGTCTCGGTAGATGAGATTTTTAATAATTACATCTTGTTACCCCCCACCTATTTCTTGTTTTTTTTGGGGGGTTTTTTTTTTAAGCGAAGAGTATATTTGATATCGTCTGTCTCTCGCTTGTACCCATCTTTCTGTCTGTCCGTTACCCTATCTCCTCTGATACTGATGTGTGGAATTTCACCAAATTTGGTATTTACTTGCCTAACTATCTACAAGAGGAGTTTTATTGTTGAGACTCCCCCACCCCCCTGCTGAGATGGTTCTTAATTCAAATATGCCTTTAAATTTAAATTACAGAGCCATGTTAAAGTATATTTGAATCACACACACACACACACACACACACACACACACACACACACATATATATATATATATATATATATCTATCTGCTGTATGATTGGAAGGGGGGGGGGGTCAGACGTCGTATTGGTGATGATTTAGACAATCTTTGCGCGTTATGGAGATAATCCCCTTTAAACAACATTTTCCTGAAGTCACTGATAATTACTTTGTCCAGAAGGCACGTATTGGTCGAAAATTCAACACACAGTACAGTTAGGTTGGAGTCTAGGGCTCGTCCACTGTAGGTATGTGAGAAAGCTTGCGAGTAGCTTCTCGTGGGTTGCTGGCTTTTGCAGAGGATTTCCAGGTTTCTTCCTCCGCCAGTTATACTGGCCGCCATATATAGCCTACCATGAGCTGAAAAATGGCTTTAAACCCAAAGGAACAAAACAACATACAGTGTACAACTTAAGACCCATTTGTGAACAAACATATCGTATGCACTCTCTTTTAAGTCAAGTCCAACTTCAAGACCTGAACTGCCATCGCCTAATATTCCGACAGATCAAGATCTGCTTTTGTATGCGACACCGATGACTGCTAAAAAAGTGCATTAACCCAGATCTGCCTTCACATTTTCTGACGGTCGATCTGGGTCTATGCAGTGTGCACTTGGAACTGTCTTATACGCGATAACAAAGGGTATTTATAGCTCATGGGAGATAAATCTGCAGTAGCAAACAGAACAGGTCGAGTCAATCTTACCTGTAAACGGGGAGTGGGTTGTTTACAAAAAGATATTAAAAAAAGCCCACCACCACCAACAACAAAACAACCAACCCCAACCCCCAACATACACCCCCAACACACCAGAAGAAAAAAAAAAAAAAAAAACAAAACAAAAACAACAAGCAAACAAAACGACATATTCCATGCAGTTTTGATAATGAATGAGACAATAATATCATTGCAGCATAGTAGTCAGCGAAACGGATTTGTGAGGTGTCTCTAGTCATAAGTCGACAATAACTAACTTACTTGCTACTTAGAATTAAAAATATATACATATTCTTCCTAAAGCTTCAACATACTATCGTCCGTTCACACTAATGTTTACATACGCATACTGCAGACTCATCTCTGGTGAGAGAGTCTTCATGGCCTGAGATCGTCAACATAAAAAACAACGTAGACCTAAGAATGTTGCCACATTATACGGCAGAATTTAGTATAAGCTATTCGCAACTAGATGAACACGAGCACGAGCAAAATTGGTATATGCACGGAAAAGCTGTGTAGTAAGAACGACGAGAAGTTACATTGAAACGCCGATTTACAGCAAATTAACATTAACTGACTTAATAATAATGTCCAATATCTGGCAGATAGATGTTCCCGCGGCTTGCAATCGCTATACATACTCTGTACACGTGACTGAATCACGATATGTAATGAAAATTTTTAACTCATATTCCTGCAGAGTTAGAAAACAAGAAATAATAATATTATTAACAACAAAATCTTATCATTCTCAGTTTAACAGAAATTAAAGTGAGTCCTTTTAAAGACCATCATTTGGTCACATTTTTTTAATCGGACCATATTGTGCGAGAACGTAGCGCATGAATTTTGGTCATCAGACGGAATCTCAGCAATTAGATTGCATTTTACTTTGCTTGTTCGCAGTCAGTTGACATGCGCTGTAGTCTGGATGCACTTGTTCAATTTAAATAATTTCTTACGCGGTTATTCGACCAATGTCATGAAATAGAAAGCGTGCAGATTTTTTTCAACATTAAGTTTCAAAGTGTGTAAACATAAAACTATTCGAAGCGACACATCAAAAAAAGTACACGCTTTTTCCTGGTTTCATTATTCATTTGAAAATATAGATCTAATAGTTACAAAAAGATACTACTTAACTTGTGGGGGAGCGCATGGTTGACTGTATGGCAAGAGAACGTTACGAGAGCATGTCAGTATTCCCCCTTAAATACCTCCCCCCCCCCAAAAAAAAATAATAATGATAATAAAAGAATCAGATGAATTTATCTGTGCTTCTTAAAATCCCCGTCAATACTAGCCGAATTCCCTGAACAAGTATGAACACGTGTCCATTTCCGGAATCGGTTTAAACATGGTGTTAGAATGAGCGCTACATCCGTTGCCCACCAAGTATCTAAGGCACTGAATGGGATAATGGGTCAAAATGGAGATAATTCAAAGAGATATTTTGCACAGTCTTATTGACCGTTCAGTTGAGGGTACATGAACACCCACACGTATTATGTATCACGCAACCTACCGTTATTAATTTGGCTTCGATTTTTTAATTTTTTTTTTATTTATCTTGGAGAGTGGGGTTTGCTGTGGATTCAGGGAGAGAGAGAGAGAGAGAGAGAGAGAGAGAGAGAGAGAGATCTATAAACTGAAAGGAAATGAACCTATTCATCTAAATCTCTCCTATAGACAATATTTGCTTCCAAATACATTTGAGAAAGACAAATAACATTCACGAGTGCCTTCAGTAAATGTTTCCTTTCTTCTGTTGTTGAAATATTGACGCAAATTCATTTGCTATCAATTCAAAGCATTCATCTTCATGCGCCAAGAGCTTTCGGAAATGTTGCATGTTTGTTGTTGTTTTTCTTGTTTTGTTTTCTTTTTCTTGTTGTTTTCTGCTCATATTTTATATAATGTATGCCATTCGTAAAAAATGTCATTGATCAAGAAAGTCCAGCAGAAGTTTTCTTTTCAAATTGATGGAAATGCTTCATATGTTAGAATTCTCTCCGATTTAGCTTTGATGAAACTGCACTTTCATTATAAAAATAGCAACAATTTTAAATGATAATCTTAACTGGAAAAAAATATTTTAGAATGCCGCTTTCCGATGTATCGCACATTAAAGTCTAACAAATAATTTTTAGTTGTTTTTGGCTGACAAAATTGGATAGTTCAAAACGTGGGGACATAAGTCGAACATGTCGATGGAAACTTATTTAGAAAAGAAAATGGCCATTTCAGGAGTACTATACAGTTATATAAATGGAGCACCTAGGGAAAAATATATGAACACCGGATCTTCAATACATGAAAGCTTTATGCAATATAAAGATCACAATCATAAATAACTGCATGTCATTATATGATCTGCAGATTCAATAAAAAAAAACAACAACAACAAAGAAAATAGAAAATAAGACATTAAAATGAGCTGATATAAACATTTCTAATTACATGCAATAAATCATCCGTAGCGTCTTCATGCGACAGAATATATTTCATATATGACAAGATATGTAACTGAGACCAGAAAAAGGTCATGCACCCAAAATTATAAAGTGTGCATTTTATGACAAAAAGTGCAATAAAAATGACAAACTGCGCGGGTAGTCAATGAATGTATCAGTTTCTCTTGATTTGACACTAAATATTAAGATTATAAGAAAATATGAATGCATTTTTATCATAAATCATTGAAGGTGTTTATGTATACAATTGAATGGACAAATATGGTAATAAACAGATCTTAGAATATGATGTAATAGTATTTATTACACTGATCAACTGTATCGAATTACATATTTTCTTATTCTAGTGGTGTTTTCTTGGTTTAGAAAATAATTTGCATTCGAAGTTATCATATATACTTGCATCACAACATCAAAGAGTACAGAAACCATGCAGGGGTCAACCTATGTGCAAGAAAATTTCGGCTAAAATATTCCTTATCTACCTACAATTCCACTAAAAATGATGTGTTGTTAATTATCCCTCATTTTCGATCTAATTTTACCCATATTTACGATAATAAAGGTTAATTATGTGTAATAGAACCAGTTATCCACTTCAAGTTGGAGTTAAGTTCCAGTGAATGAGACATGATAATGATTTGAGTTTTCATTCGAAGTGTATATAGATTAAACACCTGGGGAAAATTTGCACCTGTTTTGCAAACATTATAATGTGCATATTCTTTATCCAGTCCAAAAAAGAAAACTTATTTTACACAGGATTCTGTTTCAGCTATAATGTGCTAATGAGTGTTTATTTCCATACTAGACCAGTTTCTTTTATCAAGGTTCACACTTTTCTGACAACAGGGATGAAAATGAAAGAAACGAGGGGTAACAAGAATCACTGGAAACACGGGAGGGAGTGCAGATAAAATATCACATTTTTTTTCTCTGGTTTTGACGAAATAGGAATAACTATCCTGAGCTGTTTCATAAAAAGAAAACAACAATACAAACAAAACAAAATCCCCAACAGTTTTCCTTGAAGATAAAATGACAAATGGTCCAACCATTATTGGTTGGCAAGTAACAAAATAAAATAAAACCAAACAAAAACATGTTATTTGCTACCTGTAAATGCTGAGTGAACTAAAACGAGGAGGCATATGTACATTTCAAGCTCCGAAGCTCTTAGTAATCACTCGCTGAAAAATATATATTTTCTATACTTTATACGCTATAGGGAATGTTCTTGATTGTTATTGGGGAGGAAACTCCATCGTTTTGATGACAGCATTCTAGTTTAGGTCTTCCAATTTAATTTGTGATTCCGCAGCATCGCAATAAAAGCTCAATAGATAGCATGACCCAAAATTGAAAACAAATGCAGTACTTACACTGTTAGTAGAATCCAGCATGGCAATATGAACACCAATACTTAATTTCGTCCATGTATCACATTCAGTAATCTTTCCAACTTTAGTTGAATTCCTTACAACGGTCCATTAATTACTTTGTACAGAGACAGACAGACAGACAGACAGACGAGAGGGACTGAGATGCAGACAGATAAAAGCCATTCTACTACAGCGGTTGAGCCAATAACTAATAGCCATTTCAGCAAACCGTTGAATCGGCTGAAAAACTAAGTAACTGACGAAGGAACGGACTAACGAACGAAAATGGTCAAAGAAACCACTAACAAACTAAGTATTTAATGAACAACAAAGAAACAAAGAAACCAACGAACTGCGAACCGGTGGACTGACTTGTTACTTAAAGCGTTTAGCAACCTCCATTAGAAGTTGTCTTTTGATTTCCTGACCGATGAATGGAATATAATACAAATATAAAATATTAAACATAATCCAGGTAAAGCAGCATTTAAAAATATTATGAATTATCAGTAGAATTCTTTATTAAACCTATATGCCTTTTTTGACATGTAAAACGGACTGAAGTTGACATTTCGTGGGCTTATTTTAAAGAGCCTATTTGCTCCTATACCAAAGGCGTTTACACTCATATGGCTGTCAACTTATCAACCCTTGATGACAGTCCCATATTTTCACAGCTGTCTTTTTGATTACGATCAAATCAAACATACCTGAATGAAATATTTTGTCGAAAAATGGATTTATATTCAAAATGTCTAGTTGGGTCTGAATACCCGTAAATATGATGTAGATGATTGAAGCATGCCAAAGTCAGAAGGGTATTGTTCAATATTTTGCCACGTCTTTGTTAAAGTGGCGACAGAAGCTAAAGAAAGCTGCAGATAAAGATCAGTGGGCGATAACAATCGACCGATTTACGGCACATGTCGCTAAATCTCCTCACCACAAAAAGGATAAAAGATATTCAATTTCAAACATGCACTGACTCAAAAACAGCCAAGTCTGACATCCTTTCGTTGAAAGCTCATTCTTCAGAGAAGATAAATCAACCCATTCCAAGTGACAAAACCAAACATAACAAAACACAAGAGCACAAGTAAGTTCGGGTAGAGGTAGCATTTGACAGGCTGAATATTAATCCGAGACCACTTAATGAGAACTGTGGACATGTTTGATTGAAAGTGTCGATCGAAACTCGTCAGTGGTTTTGAATGATGTTGCATTCCAAAGTGAATTATGATGGAAAGTGTTAACTCTTTTGTGCATTAACTAAGCCTTAGTCATCGACAAAAGTAGATCAAATTTCTCTAAACAACATAATTGGCACGCAGCGCCAGAGATCAAACTTGTCTTGGGCAATATCCATAGAAAGTGTTTTCCTACGGCTGGCTACGCTGACCAGGTTCTGCCAACATTGCTTGAGTGAGATTAGGAAACAAACAAAATCTAGCTTACTCCATTCCCATATCTTGTGAAACTTCAACTCTTGTTAAATACAACGAGAAATTATATTTTTACATCATATGTGTCTTTGAAATGTGCAACGCAGGCGGGGTACAAACCCTTAGAAGACTCTGTTCTAAGTCTTAGTAATGTTTAAAGATTATAAATATTTGGAATTTGAAAGTATCATGAACTGAAAATCCCGCTCAGATGTTATAAGGCTGACGAGGGCAGTCAGTTAGTTGGGCAGATAACTACAGAAGCAGTATTGCATTTATTCAGTATTATCCATAAACATAGATTCAGTTTTGTTAAAGTGGTTTGAGTATTTAGGGAAAAAAATCTAACAAATAAAAAAAAAAGAAATGGAATTTTGTAAAGGACAAGCTATTACGCATAAAGGCAGCAAGTTCAGCCTCTTGGTCTTATGCTTGCTTTTTAGCTGAGCATGTCACAGAGTTTTTACCGTATCATGCATGATTGAATAATTTAGTTTCAATACGAATCTGATTAGGCCATTTTTTTTCTCTCCTAGACCAGTCAAAAATGGCGGGGCTTTGTAGACTGGATATGAAAGGGCATTTTAAGTTCTTTGCAAGAAAGGAGTACACGAATAATTGCAATATTGGCGTCATTCCTGTTATGAACCAATTTAAAGTCGATATTAGCTCATTTGATAAAAGGTCTTTACTCGGTACTCATTCCTATACCTGCAGTAACGACAGTGATATTTAGAACTCTGAAATAACGCTTCGACGCTTTGTGTGTGAGTTTCATTTCTCGAAATTTGTGTCGTAAAAACCACTAGAGGGCCTATGTCCCCTATATTAATGAGCTGTTTCATTTTCACGTTAACATTACTAGAGTTGTGATTTTCAAAAATGACTGGGAATGAGGTCCGAGTAAATGGAATGTTTTCACCGGACAAAAACAAGTTTTTGACCCACATGTAAAATGTTGGATATTATTTAATGATGGGTTTTGAAATTTTTTTTCTGGAATCTGTATATTTACAGATTTTGTGCAGCACATTTGATCAATCAAAGTTTACTCTCAAACTGTTCAGTTCAAATAAGAAAACTGTGTTAATATTGGCCAAAATATGAGATAAATAAAAATTAGATAGTTCAAATACTCTGCTCAGATCGTCAGAACAATAACAACCAAAGCCTATGAAAACAGAGAAAAGAAAGACCATAATATATATCACAATAAGTTCAAACGTTTTAAAATTCTAAAAATAATGTGTTTAAATTAATTATGAAAGGAATAGGATCCAGCAGTGCTAAACTATTTACATGGTGTTGTTGGATTCCAAATAATCCGCAATGTAATGGAGATATCTTAATAGTAGAAATAAAATAATTCAATCCCTACATTCAAAGTTGTAATACGCGAGTAGTCATAGGGACTTTTAATTGCTACGTAAAAGAAATCTATGGGAATGAAAAATATTATATTTCTCGTGAAAATAAAGAAAGGGCGCTGCCCATTCTAAATTACCTTGCGTGCATTCGAAGCTCTAAAACTTTCTAATAAATTAAGTTAACACTTGAAAGACTAATTTCAGAAGATAGAATCTGACGGGATGAAGTGTCCCGTTACAGATGAACAATAGAGACAAAGTTAGACAAGCAATTCCGCATAGCCCGGTATTTTGTCGTCCCGTTATCTGATGAAAGATCGCTGGGGGTAGGGTAATTGGTGATTTGTCGATCTCTGGTCACAGGGCAAAGGAAAATGATGAATTAAGAGTATGGTAAATTAGGAGTAACGGTTAACTGTTAGGAAAACAAACCTTTATTCATGTTGTGAAATGAGTAAGTAAAGGGAGAGATAATTGACTGCCATAGTAACGGAGATTTATTTTTATTCTAGTGACGGCAAATGTCATTAACACATATACTGCCTCAAAAATAAACTTGTTTATTATATATATATATATATATATATATATATA
>JAECUM010087420.1:0-11170 GCA_016617855.1 Megalonaias nervosa | reverse complement strand
TTTTTGATCATCAAGGTGATTAATAATTGCTTTTCCTCGTTTGTCATTCATTATAGTATCTACAATATTTCCGACTCTGAATGTTGACCAGACATGAGCAGCACCATTATTACGAAATTCATTCTTTGCTTCACGGATACGTTCGGTTATATCCTCATCCGTTAATGCCAGATCTTGCATCAAAGTACTAGATTTATATTCTGATAATCGATCGAGATCAAATCTAACTCTTTTAGGTTCATTTGCAGATAATTCGTTCATATAATTAAGACAAATATTGAAATTAAAATTATAATGATTGAAACAAAGAACAAATGTGCTTGGCTTAAAATTGGACATGCTTCTCCTTGTAATAAATCGTGCGTGAACAAATACTGCGGAAATCATGCGCAATGTATCAAAAATGGAAGTACAGGACCAATACCATGTATTCAATGTGGTGTTGGAGTCAGAGGAAAAACTCAATTGTGTTTAAAATGCGGCGGAAAAAATACAGGGAATTAAAACGATATTATGACAAAAAAAATAATACATTGTCAGGTAAATCTCCTATAAAAACCGCAATGGATTATCGGGCCAGATTTCAAAACAATGATTTAGACAAATAATATTATTATATAAAATGAATCAGACAAATCAGATCCAAAATGATATTATAAGACAATTGAAAATTGAGTACTATGAGAAACACGAATTTGTTAAACATCCAGTATATACAAATTATGAAGCATTCCGAGATGGTGTAATCAGACACTGCAGATTAAAGAAACCGGTTGGTAGTCTTAATAATAAAGGTTATTTTGGATTCCGTGCTGGAAATAAAAATTATCGCTCTCATATATTCATATTCGAATGTTTTCGTGGAGTAGTTGAAAATGGACTTGTAGTTGATCACATTGATGGAGATCCCAAAAATAATCGGTTATCTAACCTGCAAGCTATTACACCTAGTCAGAATTCTGCACGTGGAAATACTGGAAGGTGTAAAGTATTTAAAAAGAGAGATATTAAATCCATGAATATACAGACAGGACAAGAAATAACTTTCCCATCAATGAATGCAGCTGCCAGATATTTTAGCATACATCCACAATCAGTACGTGATGTTGCAGATAATATTACTAAATCTGCATATTCAATAAAATATGATCAGTCGATAATATTTGAATATATCTAACTCTGTACTCTTAATACATAAATATTTTTTTTTATATTGTATGTTCGACTCTATATTTTGCCATGGATACCTTCACCGTCGCTGCTCTCAGCGTCACTTTCATTTTTGACAGAATCAAATAACATAATTTTTCTCAATTGCATTACACGATTGTCCACAATCTTCTTTTTCTCGTATTCACGAGATAGTTCGGATCTAATATTTTCGATCGAACGTGCAAGAGGCGCAAATAGCTTTACCTGTTTTTCATTTACCATTGCCAAGGATTCTAGCATAGACTGATAGATTAATTTTACGAATTTATAATTGGATGGTAATGTGTATTTATTGTCGATTTTTCGTTGTTTTAATATTTCATAATCACATAATATTTTTTCAGGATCAAGATTATCAGAGAGATTTATTCCGTAATGTTTTAATTTTTTAATAGCAGAAATAATATCATTAATGTTTTCTTGGTTCATTAGATATATAAATATTTCTTTAAAATAAAAAAATAATAATCAGTTTCTGAATAATTCTAACTCATATTATAAAAAATGTAGTCCCCATAACCCTATGTGAACCCCTAGATTGCCAAACAACATTCTAGTAGGCTCAGAAGGTCAGGGGACTGTTTTGAGGATGATTATGATTATATACAGATGCTTATGATTATATACAGATGCTTATGATTATATACATATGATTGTATGAACATGAATATATACAAATGGTGATGATTTTGATTATATTTTTTGAGGACGATACAAACATAAACTTATCTCTAAGAACTTAATTCTAAGGACAGCACAAACCCCTTGTGACCCTCTAGGTTGCCATATGACATCCTAGCAGGATCAGAGGTTACATATAAACTTATCCTAATGACATATGATTGTATGAACATGGAATATATACAAATGGTGATGATTTTGATTTTTGCAGACGGCACAAACATAAACTTATCCTAATGACATATGATTGTATGAACATGGAATATATACAAATGGTGATGATTTTGATTATATTTTTTGAGGACGGCACAAACATAAACTTATCCTAATGACATATGATTGTATGAACATGAATATATACAAATGGTGATGATTTTGATTTTTGCAGACGGTACAAACATAAACTTATCCTAATGACATATGATTGTATGAACATGAATATATACAAATGGTGGTGATTTTGATTATATTTTTTGAGGACGGCACAAACATAAACTTAACAACAAACTTAACTATGGACGGAATACAACGGGGAGGGGGGATTTATCTACGTCCAACAGATTTTATACAACTCTCCCCCCATATAAAACCCCGGGGAGTGCAAAATTACACCCACCACGTGGTTACATGGTGGGAAAGTTGTATTATTTTTCTGTTGGGTTTCGTACCCCCCCAATTATAAATAGCATCCGTCGCCAAATGCAAGATAATATATCTTTAGCATTTTTGGAGACTCGAACACGCAAGAGTCTGCACAACTTCGATCTACGTCTAAACGCCTAACCACTTCGGCCATCGCTCTCTTATCAATAATATAGCTAAATTTAAATATATATAAAATATTTGCGTTGTCTCACAGAACTTGTATTACTAATAGAATGTAGAACTGTAGCGTGAATTTACTTCAATTTTTTAAATATAATTCATAAAATAATCACACGTACGAGTTATCGTTCGTTAAGGTCAAAATATATGTGTTAGAGCTAAAAATAACTCTACGTACTTGGTATATAAAACTGACGTGAATTTAAAGTCATCAGAGTCAAAAGGTGCATAAATATCCTTTTCTATTACAAATTACTGATTCACTAACAGCTAATTGCTTACAGAAAACAAATAAATCACTAAATAATTAACGAAAAACAAGATGTATTCGTTGTCTGTAAATCGAACGTAGTAGTCAGGGAAATAATCATTTAATTTACTCTGCAGAGAGAGATAGCAGAGTTATCTCGCTTTATTACATACACAATAGGAACTGAGCCAGTTAAAACACATTTTATCAAATTAACGTTATTTATGAGAAAAATTGATCTTGTTATATATTTTTAAAATAATTAAATTATATTTGTTTTTCTGATTTATTGAGGGCAATAACCCCAGCACCATTTTATGTTTTTCTGTCAAATTTCTGATTTTTTGACAGCAAAAACCCCAGGGGAAAAAACAGTTTTTTTAATGGTTTTACTGATTTTTGAGGGCAATAACCCCAGGCATTTTAGCAGAATATGATAATCACTTTTTGGTAAATTTAATTTTGTTCACTTTTCTGTTTTATTGAGGGCAATAACCCCAGCATCATTTTACGTTTTTCTGTCATTTTTTCGGTTTTATTGAGGGCAATAACCCCAGCACTTTTTATGTTTTTTTAAATAATTTTATGAATTAGAGTACCTATTTACCCATCTGATTATTTTTTTCCCATTATTATATTAGGAAATATTTACTCAGGCGTTTTACGAGCGTATATACAAATTAATATTAAGCGACTCTCCTCGTAGATCCAAAATGTATCCTGTCTGGTCAGTAAGTTTGAAATTTATTCTTGACAATAATGGATTATGTACACGTAGATAAATTGGATTAATTGGCTCAGATATAATTAACCACCTGGGCGGTACTTGAGGGCTAAATGCATATAATATATATCCTTGTTGAACCTGGTTAGACTTTGAAAGATATACTTGATAGCTGTCATCAATTACGTCACATACTAGATTGACCGCGATCGTATATGTTATATTAACAATACCAGGTGAGATATGGCGGCCTCCACCATGTGGATCATTATTATATTTAAGAATAGTTGGTGTAGGTATTAATTTTTTCCATGAATCACATATTCTTTTAAAGTGTTCATCAATAAGATGATTAACTGATTTCTTTAGCTCTTCAGAGTTAAATCCCGGAATTATAAATGTTGGTAGCTGTTCTTCTGTGATTCCATAATATTTAAGAAATACTGTTTTAAATAAACGTTTATAACTTATACGCTGAATAGGACCGTCTTCATTAACTATATAAGTATTAAGAAATATATCTGCCGGTACGTTTAATGTTTTTTCTCTGTCAACGATAGCCTTATTTACATATTCTAAGTCTGATGCAACTTGATTCAAATGGTGTATTGTTTCAATTATTTGATTTTTTAAGTCATCGTTGTAGGAAGTGCTGATGCTGGAAAATAAATTTCTTAGATCATTAAGTACATGTCCATGTTCAGATTTAATTGGTTTTGATTTTGAGTTAATTTCTTCAACATTAATTGTTGCTATTCTTGTTGTACCTTTACCCCGAACGAAATCTATAAAATGATTATACTGTGCATAACCACAATAAGCATCCGGAATCTCTATAAACGGATAAGTTTTTCGATATTCTGGAAGTTTTATAAATTTTTCAACATCTACGACGAAATCAGATCGTTGTGGTTCTGGTTGTCCTTGATAAACTGGTGGGACATCAGGCCATCCTAATACTGATCTAATCGAACTTTGATAAATATCTACGGAATAATCAGGTGTTGGTTCGTAAACAGTAATTGCTATTTTGGATTCTTTTCCTGTAATAGATTTAATTCTGCGTTGGAACTCATCATTAACCTGTTCTATTTGATAACTTCCCGTTGGAATAGCAACTACTTGCCAATCAGGAGTTCCATCAGGCTTATTCTTATTTTCTTATTGGCGAATACTAATGAATTATTTGGCTGTAGTCCACCAAATGGTTTTGATCTAATATTTGGCCAGCTATAATAAACTCGCAATTGTGCTAATGCTATTTCCTTTGCTGGAATTGATGTTGGAAAATTGACACTAAATTCAGGATTGATCGAACTTAACGATATCATAGTAGTTTTTGATGGAGTCGTATTAGTGACGATCTGCTGAAGTAACTCCCTGTCTGTCATTATTATTATTGTTATTATTTAATTCGTTAAAATCATTAGCGATCACCTTAAACGCGTTATCATAGGTTTTCATCATCATCGCAAATTCAGTATCGGATATTTCACCATCACTAACGCATGAAGAAATATGCAAAGATAGTTTAGAGCATGCCTCTGCCACTGTATGTAATTTAATCATATAATCGTGCAATTTATCATTTGTACAAGTATCTATCTTTTTAGCTATAATACCGAGAACACCAGCAATAGTCGTTGATGCTGAAACAATGATGGTTACAACAGCAGGTGCTGTCATCGTCAATGTTGATAATAATAATAATCCTGTTCCAGCAATAACAGCAGAAACCGAGTAAACAACTACATCGATGACAACTATACGCCTTTTGTATTTTTTTATTTTCATGTTATAATAATCAATAAAATCCTTTAGTTTAGTCAGGTGTTCATATACTTGATTGTATCTTTAACGTTGAACTCGATGTAGGACTGAGGTCTTTGGTTTTGATTCATTATACTAACAACGTCATTTAATTAAGTTTCAGCGTCGAATTCTAGGCACCACCAGTAACGTCTCGGAGGTATTTCCGTTGACATTAACGTAAAGATTTCTTTGATGTTCTTGGTTTGCATCACCAATAGAGGATTATGATATACATTCGGTGATAATGAAATTGCCGCAGTAATTTCCGAACCGTACATAGATAACCTGTATAACCCAGTTACTTCTGCGGTATGTTCGAGTGTGTTATTTTGTGGTGTCCATGTTGATGATCCTGATGCTACTGTGTACACGATATTTTTAATTTGTCCGTGTGGAATTTTAATCAGATTAGTTTTTTGAACAATATTAGGTATTCCACTGACAATATCAATGAGTTTCATGTTAACGTCGGCTAGTTTTATTTCAACGGTTGGTTGTTCCCCCAAAAAACCTTTAATGGTTTTGTTTACATTTCTACGAAAATTTAAGAACGTTTCTACATGTCTAGAGAAAGTATTACTGAGTGTAGTCATTTCGTCATCGATTTTTTTAAGATGAATTTCCTTATCATCGACGTATTTCTTCGTCGCAGCATCAAAATCAGATTCTGGTGTTCTAAGATTGTTAATATCATTATTATTCATATTAAGAAATGCACGCATTATACCGCCGTTGGCCAATACGTACTTAGATTCTTGATCGTCGACATATTTCTTTGTTGCAGCGTCTGTATCTGCGACTGGGTTTCCAAGGTCTATAATTTTATTTTGATTCATGATAATGTCATCCGTGAACAAATCACCAGCTTTCTTAATATAATCGTTGACTGACGTACCGGAATCTTGTATTTTACCTTGATCAGTAAAAGTAACGATATTATTAACAACCGCATTAGGAACTCGTATGAGTACATCTGGCAGTTGTATATTAATAGTTTTTAATCGTCCTTCTTTATCCTGAAAAACAACTACTTCATTTTGATCAACACTGGTTATGTTTAATAAATCGTCAATCTCATTTCTGAGCTGATCGAGAGTTGTGTATTTAGATAAATCAGCTTGCTGCTGAGCTTTACCACGAGAAGATCTTCCGTAAATATCTACCATTATATTTACTAATGTCTGTTTAAATGTGACAACGTAGTATATTCATGCACAACTTTGTGAGGTGGTTTTGTTGATTTTGATACAGCATCAAGTACGTTAAGTACTTCTCGACCACATATTGGTGGATCAGTTAATGTTTGTGTTGGTAACGTTGAATACCAAATTGGAGCAATATTATTGCTGACATAATGAAGAAATTCCTTAGGTGGCGCTAATCCAAATGAATCGAAATAAATAATTTCTCGTGGATCAATTACCTATCCAACCCAGTGTGTGCCTGGACCAGAGTTTTTGTCGAGATTAATAATACCGGTTTCAATATTGTTTGGTTTCTTTGGTAATTGATCTCTCATGAAAACTCCTCTAAAATTTTTTATTTTTAATTTTTTAGCAGCATCTAGTAAATCAAAATTGGACATAGGAGATATTAGTAAACTGTCCCCAGTAATCTTAGGCCTTTTCCGTACCATGAATACGGGGTTCCTGGTAATCTGAGACAGCGACCGTATGCTGGGCCTGATCGTCTCAAACGACCCGGCTGTGGAACGTTTGGCGCCCTTATACGTCTTCCGTGTTGTCTTTCCCATGCTCTTTTTTTTTTGAACTTTCCGTATGTACAAATCCCTTTCCTGTTGCTTTCTTTAAAGCCATTTCAGCAGCGGTTCCAACGGCACCTAATGCAGCTGCTTTGCGACAGCTGGAGCCCCAGCGGCTATTAATGCTGGTAATGCAGCAAGAAGTGGAAATATACCACCCGTCTTAATGATGTCTTTAATGGCACCCGCAGAAAGATTAAGTTTTATACCTTTATTTGATTTTTTGGCTTCATTGAAATGCCTGAGCTGACGTTCTGTAAGAGATAATTTATTTGAACTGCTCATCTGATCTTTCTTTAGCAATATTTTTAATCCACAGTCATTTTTTGATGCTGACTGTATCCTTTTAATCTGACCAGGAGTCAGACTAACACTAACGTGATTATACGACATTATAATTATCATAGATGATCTAATTACATGTTTTCTACTGGAGCATCAACGACTCTCATTCGTCCACCAGCACCTTCAAGTATCATCGATTTATCGCTGAGTATAACAGCTATTGCTCTGTAATTAGGGATAAGTGGTGCTGGTGCTACTGGTAGTGTCACACGAGCTCGAAAATGTATATCTACAACAGATTGTCTGGTTAAATCCAAATGTTCCAGCGAAAAGTAATAAATTGGATATAAGGTTGTAAAATCTAACTGTGATATTTGTAAACCAGTATCAATATTCTGATCACGTCCCATGAATGTCATTAATCGATGATATGCACGTGCTACATGATTTTGATCGAAATTCAATAAAATATCTTCGGATGGTTCTTGATGTCCATTTACCCTTAAAGAAACCTCGGAAACATTAAGATGATCAAATATCATAATACTGTGATTTTGACTGTTTACTCGTGCAGCATCTTGAAATGCAATAAATATATGTCGTGGTGCAGAAACACCTTGTTGAGAAGCTATTTGCCTTGTAAATAAACCATTAATATTACTCTGGATAGCATCTGTGGTCATTGTCAACCACGATAACAATGATTTACCGCCGCTGCCCATGAAAGAGAATAACCGATCTTCTTCAGTTATTGATGGAGTCATTACTGGCATCCATAATGAAAGTTTTGTAAGAATTACTTTACCAGCATCAACACCGACGGGGCGCCAGATTGCATCATTGTCGGTTGCTTTTCGTACAAGTACAACTGTATGCTTAGCTCCGAAAATGACTTTTCTGACATTTCTGCAAAATCCAAAAATATGTGACAGTGGAATGGCACATGAAAATGCTCTTCTTCCACCACGCAACATTGCTCGACGTGATCTAAATCCTAAGTTGAAATCTGGATCTACATTAATAATTATATTTTGTACATCCGCATCGGCGTTTCTAGCAAAATTTCTTGGTCGTCCTATTTCATATTGTTGATACTCTGGAGAATTAGAAGTATCTTTTACAAACATCATTGACGGGCCAGCTGATCTTGAATAATCGTCGCTGTATCTTGCTAAACCCAATATTGTTGTAGCAACGTCAACGTCCTTCTGAATTGATTCAATAATTTTTCCGTCAATCATATACGTAGCGCTATCAAATAACGCCATAATACCATTATTAACAAAACCGACACTAACATCGTCTCCATATGCTACTGGTGCTGCAGGGGCAGCGTTATTTAAAATCTCACCTTCTACTTCAATAAAAGCCTCAGCGGGTAGGAAATACCTACTTGTATCCTGAACTTGTAGTTCAATTCGTCCACGCTGATCTGGAATTCGTGCGTCATAAGAATAATATTGATAATCACGCACAGACTCATCCTTGAGTACTGGTGCGTCCATGTCAAATGCGGGATCAGATACACGTTTGAACATCTTTATTATATTTGCTATCGTCTAACACGAAGACCACTTCGGGAAGTGAGACCACTTCCAGCTATCAGACTAGCGGTTATATTTTTTTCTTTTTCTGACATTGGTACACTAGCCAACTCTGCTAGTTTTTGATTAGCAGCTTGATTTATTATTTTACTAATATTTGCAGGCATTGTTTCAGTACTAGGTAATTTTACTGGTTGAGGTTTTCGTCGTATTAATCGTGCTAGTCTATCCTTGATTGCTGAAAATGCTTTACTAGCGAGATTACCCACAGCACCAATACCTTTTTCACGAAGAACATCAATAGCTTTCATTCCCAGTTGCTTTGCAATCGGTATTGCTTTTGGGGCTATCCTTCTAAATAGACCCTGAACAACATCACCTAGTCCATCTCCGTAGGTTGTTTTGTATACTGGTAATCGTGAATTTATTACCCTGACCATGGTTGGTCCACGCTGAGTACTATGTACGATCATTTTATTATAGTAATTGTATTTAATTACGTACTCAGTCACTGTAGTAGTCATCGGCAATTTCATTAATAAGAGACTGATAAACATCAACGTCCATGACACCACCTGTGAATAATCGTCTACAGATATCGGCCGCTTCATTAATTATTTCTGGAGAATTATTACCAGCTCGTTTTCCTCCGATGAGGATTTCTAGTCGTTCAACATCGGCAAGGACGTTATTAGGACATAGAGTAACGAGACCACTTCCATGAGTAGTAAATCCACTTCCACTTACGTTGCCAGAAGAGGTGTCTGACGGCCAATATTCTTCTTCCTCATCTTCCTTTTTGCTTAGTTTTTGTTGTTTTGGAGATTGTTGTTGTGGTGGTAGTGGTGGTAATATTTGTGGCAATTGTTGTTGTGGTGGTGGTGGTGATAGCAGTGGTGATCGTGGTGATTTAAATCGTGGTTGTTTTTGTGGTTTTGGAGATTGTGGCAATTGTTTAGCTTTTTCTTTTATATAGTTATGTACAGCCTCATCAAATTCATTAAAATCTTTAATATCTTCATTAGATCTAATTTCTGGAATGCCAGTAAAGATGCGATATACATCCTTGATCCAATTGTCAGATTTCAGAGATTTAACATGTTCTGGTTTTACATATTTTTGTCTTTCATAATATCCAAATGCGGCAATATCAAATAATTGGTCTCTGTCCTTGATAGCAGCAATACCTTCAGGTGTAAATTTGTCTATTATCTTAATTCTGGTTTTTGGTTGTCGTGGTTGTGGTTGTGGTAGTGGTTGAGCCCCAGGTTGAGCAGCTTGAATACGACCAGCAATATCAGCAGGTAATGTTTCAAGAGCTCGTTGTGTTGCCTCAGTTGCTGTAACAATTTTCTTTGTTGGTTCGACAATCGGTTTAAATAATTGTTTTGTATCCTCTTCAAATTCGACTTGCGATTCCTGACGTGATTGTAGTTGTTGCTTGACTAAATCACGGACGGGTAAATATTTTCTAATTGCTTCTAGTCGCTCTCGAGCTAATCTAGCGGAGTGAGGTTCTCCAATAACGACCATTATTAATAATATTTATACTGGCTGTTTAATTTATAGCAGCAGGCAGGGTGAAAAACGACAAAAATTAATTGACCCGGTAAGTAAACTAAACGCATTATAAAAATAAAAACAAAAAGTCAAAAATAAAATAACAAAAATAACTGTCTGTTCCCAAAAAAATGTCTTTTTTTTCACAGGTGGTTTTAGTTGTCCTTTATTTTTACTTCTACTACTACTAATAATAATGATGGCGGAGCGTTTAGCGGAGCCATTATTATTATTATTAGTAGAAGTAAAAATAAAGACTTAAAATACAATAAAAACTAAATGCGATTTTCATATCCTCATGAAGGTTCGGTTTAGAGTTATTGACCTTATTTTTTTTCAGCCCCTGTAGGAACCTTTATTTTTGTAAAATAAGGTCAGGAAAAAAGTTGTAGGGTTCACCCTGCCTGCTGCTAAAGGTTTTCATTATCATTGCGTCATTGTAAGTATATTTATCGAAGCTACTATAAAAGCTTTAATTTGGCTTCTAAAACTTAAGTAAGGATGGGTGCAGAAAG
>JAECUM010087407.1:0-11571 GCA_016617855.1 Megalonaias nervosa | reverse complement strand
CTCATTGCACCAACATGTCATGAACATATGCAGGCTGCATATCTTGAGCTGAGACGCATCAGCTCCATTCACAAGTATCTTTCAGTTGATGCCACTAAAACACTTGTTTGTTCCTTAGTACTTTCAAGACTGGACTATTGTAACTCAATTCTGTCTGGTTCATCTCAATATCTACTCCAGAAACTTCAAAAAGTTCAAAACACAGCTTCTTGGATCATCCTTAGAGTACTACGATCAGAGCACGCCTCTCCCCTGCTCTGTACCCTACACTGGCTATCCATACGATCCAGAATTAAACACAAAATTTGTTCTCTGTGCTACGTTTCACTGACGGGCTCCAGTCCAACATACCTATCTGACCTCACCCATGTGTACACACCAGCAAGATACTTTCGCTCCTCTTCTGACACTCGTATTCTCATTATTCCCACTATGAAAATGAAAACGCTCTTTTGCATACCAGGGCCCAGCAATGTGGAACGAATTGCCCACTCACTTAGACACAAAGACACAGTGATCTCATTCAAGAGCGCTCTTAAAACTCACCTATTTTAACTGCAAGAACAGACTTAAAGACCTAATAATGTATCCTTATAATGTATCCTTACCTTAAATATTTACAGCATGTTTTCTGTTTTTAATTTCGTGGTGTTTGTTTTTATTTTTCTAATCATATCATTATATATGTGGGTTTTTTTAAGTGTTGTCAAATGTTGTAAAGCGCTTAGAGCTTCTAAAGATTAGGCTCTATACAAAGTCCTCATTATTATTATTATTATTTGTTATGTATACCTTTTACGTTTTGCAATTTTTATTAATGGTTGGAAATTGTAGTGATTATGTTTAGGATAAATTTCGTACGGCAAAGGTTCTATTTTAAGATATTAAAGAGAGTAAAATCGCTTAGAATCTATTCCTTGATGATTACGTACCTATTAACTGTTAATATTAATTAAATATTTAGCAAATATGTTTACAAGGTTTTTTTTACCCATGGACAGGTCGGTCATGTAGTATCTTTCAAGTATTAAATTCATTCCCATTTGGATAGGTTAAATCATGTGAGTTCTTCTGCAATGATGGAAATGGGCGATTTGTCACGCGGTGGTAGTGATAGCATGCGTGCTTTAGCCTTTTCGCCTATGTATAAGTAACTTGGACTGGTTTGTTTCCTCAGTCTTATTTATTGTGTTCGTTTCCTAACATCCCGTCTACAGACATATCGTATGCTTTATTTAGACATTATTTGAGAGGAAAGACATTCATTAAGATTGTTCACTGGAAGACGAAAGTACTCACTGGACTATGTTTTATTCAGGAACTATTGGGAATTATTCAAAAGGAGTTCCCGACAATGCCATTTTGACAATGTCACGATTGTTAACGGACCAGTACATTTTGCAGAAATGAAACGTATTTGGCAAATTTCATTCTGTTGGACCTGAATATAACTGTTTCATGATTATTTGGGATTCAGTTGAAAATACTTTAATTTGCTCTTAAAATTTCATTTTATAACAGTGGTAATGAAATTGTTTATTAAGATTTACAATATTTGTTGGTTTGTCTTCTTTCTGTTATGACCTTAGAGTAGTAACACATTATTACTACTTGAAAATAGTTGTTGCTGTCAAAATGTCCAACTATACTCAAATTACTTGAAGCCACATTTGTTACAATCTTCGTCATGGTCAGAAAAGAAAAATAATATAGTACAGGACATAATTAACTTCATTGCAAATTTATTCATTTGCATGAACTGGAACGCACTTTAGGAAATATTAAACCTAGATCATTAAAATTCATTGGTTTTAATGCACTGGAAATACAATCGAAAGAAACAACACTGCATAGTACATATTTTGAATGAAGTATCAAATAATAGAGCAGAAAAAAGAGCTGGTTAGAACAGAAATATTTATTTAGCAAGATTTAAAACACAGTTTGTAGGGGTAGTTGGCGGGTAAAATAGTTTATTTATACTTCGTCTTAAAATGCTACCCTTTTTCCCAAAACAAGAATCAGCATGTTCTAAACGGATCGAGTGGGCTAGACTGAGCATGACTTTTTGGTTTAGTAAACTTACTCTCTGTAACATACGCAGTCAATTAGTTAGTAATTACATTCATTGTATTCCCACCCTTACAACTCAGACGCCCTTTCATATGTCAAGAAACATTCTTAATATAGAAAAGTGGTTTTGAGAACATCATGTTAATTTGTATTCTTTAGCCCTAACCGAAACGTACATCAATGACAAAATGTCACTATACCATTTGATTGGAACTCTAGCCTTACTTTGCAATGATGTCAACCTTGCAGTTATTCTCATGTTTAATCTTTGGTATTTGTACATGAAATAGAAGGGACGAGTCACAATCCTCCCGATTCATTTATTAATGTTTACGTGAGCAGGACGTGTTGAAAAAAGCGTTTATTTTGAATGTGGTATTGTTGTTTTTGTCTGCCAAATACTTCAACTCTCGCTCTGTCACTTTCGCTGTACCTCACACATATACACACAGATAGACACCTCTTCTTAGAGATAATACACTATGTGACACAACTTCTTATAGATCCTACGCTATGTACGTGACATTCTATCATTATTTAAAACAGGTGGGTAGAGGAGAATATGTCCATTATTGGCGTTTCTGTTAAGGTGTGTTTAAATTATGAAGTGGATCCAAGGGATGTAACTTTGTTCATAAGGTATTTGCATTCTATTTTACACCCTTCTATTCAATCGCATCCTCCTGGGTCGGTAGCTTAGTGGGTGCTTATCATTGCCACAGGAGATGTGGATGGTACATGAGGATACTTTATTGATAAGGGGTGGTTATGGGGACGGTCAGACCTGGTTAGAAAATAATTTTGTGCGGGGTATGAAATTGGCTAGAACATATATGTGTGCTGGGTATGAAATTAACTAAGTGCTGGATAGTAGATAACTGGGTATTGGTAGCAGATAACTGAGTCTTTGTTACTGACAAATGAGTGCTGGTATTATATGAATGGCTGGTGGATAGCAGGTAAATAGGTGTTGGCAGTATATAATTACTGTGTGGATAGAAGATAATTGGGTGCTAGATAGATGAATAAATATTTTATGCGATTATGCATATCAAACAGAGGAACAAAATCGGATTACTTTTAGAGTGCAAACAAACTCACATTTTCCCACTATATATAACGATCAGTCAGATTGCTGGTATGCAGAATATGAAGTAATATGGTATTTCATTTCGAGAGCAGACTAGTGACTATTCCGAAAGGAAATATTTAGTAATGGTGGACACATGCCAATATCCCGTTAGATCCCACACTCTTTTGACTATATATAGAATGGATCTCACGTTCATATCTTATGTCTTGCACTATGCAGCTTGCTTATCAAAACATTTACTGCAAGTGAATTAGGAAGTCACAGAAATTCACACAAGACAGGACGGATATCACTAAGAAGTTTGGATATCATTAATGTGTTCCTTATTTTATTGTTTGGATTGTTCTTTTGTGCATGTTGAAAAGGCTTTGTTTTAAACCACTAAAATATTAACTAGGATACGTATGTTGTTACGACTCTATGGTCACAAACATGAGAAAAAGAAAAGAAGCAAAACCAACAAGTTTGCAAAACATAAAAAAAGAATAATTTTTAAAGTAATAAATGCAAAAAGTAATAATTGGTAATCTTGCTGATAATTCATTTTCTCATATACTAAATTATTATTTAGTTTGTCGGAAGTAGTATTACATTTTACTGTATTGTCTTATAACATTGTTGTTTCATGTAGTGATTGACATGTGTAGCATCCTTGGTTTTCCTAGTACTGCAGTTTAAAATGATCAAAGTCTCCATAAATTTACCTCACAGGAGTACGAACCAAGTTTTACCCTGAGATTTATGTCAATCTATTTTAAGTTTTCAAACTTAACTTTGCTCAAGATTAATTCAAGGAAATTAGCTCTATGTCCATCAGGCCACTAAGTTTAATTTCTTACTTCTGAAATGTAAATATAACATAGATTTTATGTTAAAATACACTATTTGCTCTAACTGTTCTCTCTTTTTTGTCTATTACTCTCGCTATTTAATCTTAGTTTTCTTTATGAATAATATGGTGGTTGAATTACAGATTCAGATAAATAAGTGGTAATTGTTTATATTTATTGTGTTATTAACGCCAGTATTAAATGGTTTTCACTGGTCATTATCACCTGTAGATATCATTCGTTTGTCATTGTGTTTATTCATAAATATTTGAATTAGTTATAATTGATTGGATGTAAATAAAAGTAATTCGTGGAATAGCATAAAACCGTATGAACTAATCTCGGTGTTTCTCATTTTTTAACATGTTTAATTAGCAATTATACTAATAAGATGTAACCCGTTTAGCGCAATTGCCATGCTTATTTACTTGTATATATAATTTATTAAAGGCACCAACAAATAGTGGTTCTTAAGATTAGTTTGACGCTTTTAATACATTCCATCAATGCCCTTTTATGGACATATTGTGCTTCTTTATAATGATATTGGTTTCAGCTAAATATCTTTCATTTCTAGTATCATGTTCTGTAACATTTACAAATTCTGTTTTAGTATTACTACCAAGTTCAAGATTAAACATCCTATTTTTTCTCTAGGATATACTGGTTTGATGACACTATTAGCGCTAAATTAGGTGCAATCAACCAACAGGCTGTAAGCTGCAACAGCATAGACAGTAGTAACTGTACCTGTTAACCTGTTGTAATTTGTGATTTTTTACTGCTCTGATCTTATACAGTTAATAATTTATAGGTGAAAAGCCGTTTGTTAAGTTTATTTTCTCCGTCCGACAAAAACACTTTGTTCGTTGTTACGTTTCGGCTCGTTTAAAGTAACATAAAGAAAAGAGTGACTACAACAAGCTTTGTAAGTTTTAACAAAAATAATTTATTTCCCTAGAAAGCACGGTGAAAAGGTAAAAATATGAAACAAGACTTACGATTTATGAAGAAGATCCCAAAATGTGTCCTAAAATTGTCAAAAACATAAGTCCTGTGAATAAACAGTTCTAAATTGAAGTCTGAATCTCAATTCCGTTCCAAGATGGCGGATGACGACGTCCGACGAAGGTTTTACACAAATGTCCAGAATTTTCACTGTGACTCACAAATTGTATTGTTCAGTTCCAATTTAGAATTAATTTCAGCAAATGTTTTTGTCCAAAGCCAGTCGTGTGGTTCTCCAGGGAAAATAATTATTATTTAACAGGTAGACGAAGTACAGCTATCATCGATAACAAAGCACATGTTCTACATACGTACGAACGAACAACTCTTTCCAGCACAAAAGAATGCCTTCTTCTTAAGGTATTTAGAAACTCTATAAGATGTTATGATGGGACTCTCTAAGATGTTAAAATATGACTCTAGACTAGTTCGCAGGTACCTGAGTATTTTAAAGCAAACTCATACGTCATTTTTTATGTACACCCATGAAGAAATCGTGGAGATTTCGAAATATCGCCAACGTAGTATAGAATGTCAACAAGTATTATTAGTAATGACCGTGGTCACAACCAATCATTTACATAGCTGTTTCCGACTGTTTACTTGAATCGACAAAAACCGTCATGCAAAAATCGTTCTTACGCGAGTCACATTTACTTTTTAAATAAACACGATGTTTCTAACAAAATATCAGACCCTGCGAACATAATCATCATCATAATAATAATTACATTTAATGATATAAAAATGAAATAAAAATGAAAACAAAAGATTTAGAAAGAATTCAAATTTTAACACACATGTAATTTAACTACAGGGTCGTAACATCGTAAAGTTAGATACCATTGTCTATACCAAAATATTCAATATTCCTATATTTAATTCCCTGTAACTGTTAATAACTACATACAGTTAACTTTTTCCTAGCTACGCTTAGTTGTAAAACAAAACCACCTCCTAGTTCATAATAATTTTGGTAATTAATTTCTTATTTATTTTATTGTCTCAGATTCAACTTTTTATTGTCAATATTTTTGTCTCAGCTTAGTTGTTAGTTGAATCGAAGAGAGCATCAACAAGATATTTTGTGATATTTCATAACATATTTTAGATTAACACCTATTATACGCTGAATGGGATCAGATATTTAGTTTTAACAACATACTGGGTTTAATCGATAATTGGTTCATCGTGGTATTGATGACATGTATTAAAACAATTGAACACTGGCTAGTATTAATTATCCATACAATCATACATATATGCCTCTACTGCTAGTAACGGTATCTTGGTATATTCAACCAAATCAGACCAGTCATAACCTGTCGCACAATCGTGAATACTGACTGGTAGTAATAACACATACGATTGTTAGTCAATTATATAAATACTCATCAACTTCATTATACAACAATTTATTTCTACATCAATAAATACCTATGTAGGAAATTTTGTATCGTCTGGATTTGTGAGTTTTGCAATAACAGTGTTTCACTTCATTGTACTCCAGATAAAGTTAGCTTCCTAACATTCTGCTTATGGTGTATAAGTCATTGTTTTAATTAAACCAAATAATAATTAATCTATCTAATTTTGAGTATACAAATGTGATACATTCAAGCTGTTCGTGGTCTTGTTTGAGATTAACCGCATGCTTTATCATTTTACTATCACATTCATCTTAAATTGGTTTGCCTTGATCTATATCATTATTAATACTAGTATGTGTGTTTGCAAACTTAATACCAGCCACTTCCGTGCTAGTTCATCATAAGTTACCAATATAATATAATATTTACAATGGGTGTAGGTTATTATTAATGTTATTATACTTTTTCATTATATCTATGTATGAATTATACGTGTGGAAGTATTTTTATGGTGTGTCTACTTCGCGTTGAAACGAGGTTTCTGAATGGTCTGTTGTCACCGAACCCTAGGCAAAAGCTTGGGAAGAAATTCAGGCTTATATAGACAGATAGGTTCATATTTAATATCACATTAGTTACTTGATTTGCTTCTGTAATTTAGAATATTTGGGTTTTGTTTAGCTTTATTAAACGCCTTGTCTACAATTAATCTATAACATATTTGGCATGATATCGGGTTTACTTTAATAACACAAGTAAGGTTTTTACTATTTTCTGATCTTGTTCAAAATAAATCACGTTCTTAAACATTGTATTAGGCACGTTTGCTGTAAACTTTAACTTCCAACTGGTTGAAAAATTATCTTAAAAAATCATACACCGTTTTGTCTTTCATAATTAAGACTATTGGATCCATTATGTTATTAGAATCTAGATCAGTTGCTTGTATCCGTTATCGACTATAACTTTCTTAGGTCGCTGCTAGTTATAAAGATATTGAAAGCAAGTGTTTTTACATTCATTATAATGCCATTACATATGATTTTTAGTCCCATTTTGGATTAAAATTTTCATGTTTTCATACTTTTGTTTGTTTGTTTCTAAACTCGTGAGAAAGATAAGTAGTTTAATATCCAATACGTGTTTTCTGTGTCTGGTTTCGATGCAGTTCATATAAACGTAGCTAACCTAGGTAAATTGTTTAGCTTTCTTAACCTTAGCTACCGTCATTGATGTTTTAGCCGACTCAACTTTAACCGTCTCGCTAATGACCTCACCTGTACCTTTGCTGGTCTTTTTCTGCCTACACGCAATTAAACAAAGAGAGAAACAAGGTGTGAAATAGAATAAATCTAATAGCTTTTTATATATGCTTATGATTAATATTTTGAAAAGTTGCATAATAACCCAAGTAATTTGACCAAATTAAAACTGAAAGCCTATATTAACTGAAAGCCTATATTAACGACGGCAATCGTTGTTAAGTAAATAAAGTTGACTATGATGATAATTATATGATGACTAAAAATGTAATAATACAAATAACTCTAGGGGCGAATACTTACACAACTTGTATGTATTAGCTTAAAACAATAACGGATGAAGAAACGTTATGGGCATCAAAAATGTAAGAAATATTATAAGGACCAACAACGAATTAATAAAGTGATTGAAGACTTTATTCGATATCAAAATTATGGAGATAAAATAAACTCAGTTGATAACGAGATTGTTGGAATGTTAAACAAAAAATGCATCAAGAGAACATAGTAAGAAAGATTGAGTGTTTATGATATTGTTTATGATATTGTTTATGATATTGTTTATGATATTGTTTAAAAATGTTATCTGAAGCAGCAGTTTTCAGATGCAAATTGCAATTTACTTTACTGTGGACTGCAGCACACCAATACTGGAAAATATTAATAAAACCTGAAAAAGTAGGTAAAATATCGTACATGTACGCATGACTTAATATAATCTCTCTGTGTATTAGTCGTTATATATAATCGTTATAGCGTGGCTATATGTAATAATACCTCAACGAGAATAGGATATTCATAATACGATATATTATATACTAAAATATAAAGATGATATAAGAAACCGGGAGTAATACTGATTTAACCATTTCTTAATAACCGAAAATGTATTATCAACATAAGATTTACACATACTTGATGTTGTTTTGCTTCTGATGATTAATTATTCAGAATATAATAGACTTTGATTAAAAATAAGGTAAGTGTGACATAATGATGAAAAGATATGACATAAATGACACTGTATTAATAATATGTAGTTTGATAGCAAATTGTTTCATTTACAGGACATTTAGTTACTTTGTGTATTCATTTACACCATATCACCACCAAGTAGGTGTGTCAAAAATGTAAAACATAACTCAGTAAGTATTATAAGTTAATCTAGGAAAGAAGTTGTTCGTAACGTTGAAACTGTTACACATTATATTTCAATAAATGAGTCATATTGCTACAATGTCTGCACTGCGGCAGTTTATTACAGTGTCTAGCAATGGGGCATCGGGTCGGAGACATGTAGCATGATATCCCACCCAGTAACATTATCCTGACACCAGACCTATCAGTCCTAACAATAACCTGTTACGCGAGGCAGCTGCTAGTACCATTGTTACAATTTTTACAAGTCTTTGGTATGACTCGACCGTGGTTTGAACCGTGACCTCCCTCATCCGAGGCGGGGGCTTTAACCACTACACCACACGAGCGGTCTATATATTCATCTCGAAATGTAAACATATAGATAAAGGTGGTAATATATTTGTTAATGTGGCTGATGGAATCTAATTACTCTTATCAAAGTCAGTTATGTAGTATTGAGCCAGTTACCTGATATGAAACTTAATTAACATAATTGCCATAAATTTTGATAGAAGAATCCATCAGTCTAAGTTAGCAACAAGCAAAACAATTAAGGTTTGATATTATGAAAATAATTATTGATAACATTAGTAAACTATAAAATGAATTTGTTGATTGAAATAAAAGGCAAAAAGTTTTGGAAGATAGCTTTAATAAGTTATACAAAAATAATTGTATACAAATATTATCGAATGTTATTTGTTTTATTAAACCGCAAAAGATCATTCAGTACAAATATTCAGCACATTCAACGTGATACCAGTACCAATAGCAACAAGATTGTCTTTGTAAGTAGCAATAGTGCAGATAAAGATACATTTTAATACAGTGCTAGTAAATAATGGCTGGTCATTATTTTGTTGTGCAAAATATCTTTTAGAAGACCATATTCTAGCAGATACATCATTATATTCCTAACGATAAATATTCACGCTTGGTGTCACGACATTAAAAAGGTTATACCTTGATAGAATGCATGTGTACGGACGACATTATATTTCAATCTAGACGTCATCAACATAGAGAGCAACAACAATCTCGATCCAGGTCCATTACATATGTTTGTTACTTTAGAATCAGCTGATAGAAATCAAGCACAAAACAACATGAACTTTGATAACTCTTATTCCATACAGATATTCATAACAATACGCTTGGTTCAATAAACTTCACAATTGATTTTGATCTATTAATTCAAATCTATGTAAATGATGTTATACAAAGCAATGAATACCTATCATTGCATTAGCAAAGTAAGCTGAAGCAATATAAATGCTTAGTCATCATTGAATTCAAACTTTCCTTTCATCAAAACACAGTGAGCTATAAATTAATAGTACATCCGATATTGAAATGATGTGGCAATTAAGCAATTCTCAGTTTACAGGAGCAACTGCACTATGAGAAACCCTGTCGACATCCTATAAGATATATTGTCTACTCTTTGACGTCCTATACAATAGTACATTTAAAGGTTTCATTTCACTCAGTGTTGTATTTAACTTTTCGACGAAGCATCAAATGCACAGGTCCACTGGCACAGGTCCAATCAGCCGGGGTGCAATAGGTTAAACATTTACGATATTTGCTCTCCTGTAGCCAATTTTATTTTTGTCTTACCTTTATCGTTTTTTAATAAATCTTCTTTTTGTAAGTTATTTGTTTCTCTTCTCCAGAAATATTTTGGCAAAGTTCCCAAAGTGTCGGCGTTTGTTTAATCGGAAAAGAACTCCATTTGGCCAAGCAGAAGACAGCAATGGCTGCTTCCCTTGATAAAATAGACCAAAGCACGTGGACACCTTGACTGAAACGACTAGTCTGATATAACCAGACTGCGATTCGAAAAGTAAGGTTAGCAAAACAGGTAGATTTCTCTGTCGCATGGTTGAGAAGCAAATCCAAAAACAGTAAAGACAGTGGCTAGTTAAATAATAAGGTAATTCCTATTAGAAATTGTTAGTATTAATAAAGCTCTTACGTCAAGCTAATACTAAATACTAACGCAATACGTGCAAGAATACATCCCAGTTTACATTATTGAATAAGGCGCCACCTGGCACTTAATAATATAGTTGGCGTTTGCACCGCAGTTCTAGTACTTACCCATGTATTAATGTATGCATGACTCCTTATTCCAACCAAATTCTGAATCCTATGCAGTATTTCAGTTACGATAGTAATTAAGCACCGTGTTATTTATCTACATTACTTGTAGTCTAGAAGGTCTGTACGTTTGTACAATGTATTTCTAACAGTTTTCACTATTTTGTATAGAGAGATTGGATTTACTATCCAAAAAGATATCAAAATACAGAAACTATTCTTAAGCCAAAGAAGAGCATTGTGACTCAAAGTAAGAGTAAAAAAATATAATCATGTGCAGATCAAAGAACACCAAAAACAACAAAAATAATAAAATATTAAGGAAGCATAGCCTGTTACGTACAGGAGGTCAAACGTCGCATGAAAGGGAACATATATAGAAAAACGTGAACGCAAAAAATATACCAAAAAATACAAAAAGGTTTCAAACAGTAATTATATTCTGTTTAACTGTACTTGTTAAATACGCAGTAAGTTCCATTACCTATGCACTTGTACCTGTAAAAAGAGAAAGAAAAATAAAGGGGATGGGGGTGGTGACAGGAATCTCTACGGTATGAAATTCACTGCTTCGAAAAATATATTTGCAAAATATGAACATTGTACTAAATTTTTATGTCTATCTCAAATAATCGCGACAGTGTTGCAAAGCATAATTTCATTTACTCCATTATGTATATATATATATATAT
>JAECUM010087406.1:0-10219 GCA_016617855.1 Megalonaias nervosa | reverse complement strand
ATGATATTAAAATAAGTAACAGAAAAGAGTGAAAGACAACAAACTTTGTAAAATTTCACAAATAATTTATTTCCTGTAATACAAAGGGAAAATGAAAAAAAGAATTTACTGTATTGCAAATTAAATCCCAAAATAATCCAAGAATTACAGACACAAGTCCTAATAATTTAAAGTCCTGGATAAAACTCAGTACAAGGCAGAATAAATCCAACAACTGACGGTGATGATGTGTCTGTAATAGCTCCTAGTGTGTTGATGTGCCAACAATCTATTGTTGAATCACAGAAATATAATTCCAGGTTTGAATTCACTATAAATTCCAGGGAATGTCTTTATCAAAGAATTTTATTAGAGCACTTTTGTATTTCCAGATAAAATAATCGCTTGAATTCAATAATTTGAAGAAATAAAATTGATCCGAACTGGACACAACATAACACAACTTGAAATGCTAGATGTTAGAAAAATGAATGATAAAATTCTCTCAGTAACAATATATATAGTTCTCTACTTGACCTCAGGTCAGTTAGCCTTTTCTAAAAAAAAAAAAAACCCAAACCATTACCTACTGGAAAATAGTCTTCTAGAATGATCCTGATGTTTACAAATCAATAATCTGGATTACGTATAATTCACTAAGGAAATTCCAAACCTTGACCCAAATAAACATATTTACTTCTTCTATTAATAACAATACTGATTTTAAACCCATACATATGGAGAATAATTTAGCCTAGTATTAGTTCTTTACAATGAACAAAATAAAAAAAGTCAATCGGGCCAAGCAGAAATGAACTCAGTTCTGGACAAGATCAAGTCCAACATACATTGTTACATTACAATAGCATGTATTGAAGTAAATAAAGAAATTAAAACAACTAACAAAGAATATATATATATACATATATATGTATGTATATATATATATATACTTTTTCCAGTGATTGAGAATAAAGATTTAGTGCATACCTAAGTTCTGACTTGTTCGGAAGTGATAAATAGATGTTTATTTGGGTTTGAGTTCATGACCAAACCTTGATTATGATCTTAGAAGATTCTAGATACGAATTTGTTTACAGTTTGGGTAAATTTCCTCTAAGATGATTGATTCTATTCAGAAAAAGCTGCTGTGACGTAAGTCATGTGGGGAATGCATGCAACGTTGAAATCAACAAGATCGTTCATTTTGAATCCTTTAATTTTGGCTGTGTAAGTATTTACTATTGTTATCACATATATTTTGAAAACAATTATTTCTTAAAAGAATTATTCATTGGAATTGCACACTGCTCATTAACGTTAGAACTAAAACACTATTTTGTTATTACTGAGGACCTTTCAAAAACATTCTGAGTTTTATCATTGTGATACATCAAAACTATTGGTACATTGACACATTCAAGATTATTGTTACAACAGCACATTCAAGATTGCAATTCATTCGGAACACTCTATACTTTTGGACTTGTGACAGAACTTTTAGGATTATTTGGGATTTAAATCACAGAACGGTAAGTTCCATTTAAATTTTCACCTTGTATTCGAGGGAAATAAATTATTTGTTGAATTTTGCGAAACTTGTTGGTCTGCTTCTTCTTTCACGTAGTTTAAGACCTATGCGTAGTAACAATATATACATAAAATAAGGGTAAAATCTCCTAACCGGGAGGTGATCTTTTCTGAATTAGTTTGATTAAAAATAAAAATGTTACCAGTCATAGATGGATTTCAGATCTTAAAAACAATTATTGCGGTAGACATTGCAAATTCTGTAAATATCATATCCCAGAGACAAATTTATGACACAAAGAAGATTCCCACCTAAAGCTGCTGGATGTTGTTCCCGCCAAACGTTTTCTTCGTCTGTAATGACGTATTCCTCTGCTGTAATGCAAATGCATTTTAATACAAATGATCGTTAATTTCGGGAGTTATAATTCATATCGACCGATAAAGCAATAAACTGATAAAAAAAAACCCTGCCGCATCCTTCGTTTATTTTTGAAAATGACATCAATTATAAACCTTTATGTAAGACTGTATAGAATTCTAATAAAATAATTAATGCATACTGTCAGTAACTGCATCTTTTATAGACACATGTAGCATGTTATAAATTTGAATATTTCTAAGAGAACTTTCCTGATTCTTTATAATGATACGAATTCACAATGTCTGCAATATATTATAGACTGATATAATTAAAAACTACAGCAACTAAATCGTAACTCTTAATAGTTCGAAATATTGCTTTGGAAAAGTTATTACGAACAAGTAGAAAATGCGCGGACTGAGTGTAACATCGACCACCACTTTTACAGTGCATTCATTTAGACTTGTTCTGAATTCCTCGGTTGTGAGTTTGAGCCAAAGTTTATTTTCAGTAATTAAAAGTCGAGTTCAAAAGTCCATAATTACAACAATAACAATAAAAAGAGTTGTGTTATGAACAGTATTTTGTAGTTGTTGTTGTTGTTGCTGTTTTTGTTGTTGTATTCCTTGTGTGGCTTCTCTGCAAAGAAAGAAATACAATTTTGTATTTCAGAAATTGACCATTTCTTTTAAATGTGTACATGGTAATTCCTCTGTTGACACGAGTCATAAGTAGATTACATGATGGTTTTATTGTCCTTTTTGTCCCTTTTACGTGTGACTTGATGAATGCGTGTAATAACTATATTAAGCTACGATACATCTCCATATCTACGGACGTAATGGTATAGAGAGTATTTACCTAGCGTATAGTACAAATAGTTGCAGTTGTTATAAAATGATAATTCGATATCATGTTCAGCGTATAACCGTAATATTTACAAATTATAGTAATTATGATTTTCGGAAGGTAAAAATTCCAATACCTAACACTCATCAGTCAGGCAGATACTAGCCCATGCTGGTTTGTTTACATTTTTTTGTCATCAGTAGAAAGATAAACTAAAACAAAAAAAACAAAACCTTATGAATTAAGAAAATAAAGACACAATGTGTTTCAAAAAGTACTACTGATTGCGATTCTAAGCAATATATCGACAAAAGAGTGAATGTAAAAAGAACAGGTTAAGAAACTAGATATTAACAGTTGCAATAAGTTCTTAAAATTAGTTAATTAGTTTTATTAGTAAAATATCAAACTTTGGCGTGATGTATTCTTGCCTTGGAAACTGTTGAAAGAGAGAAATATACTCCAGACAGGAGAAGATCTTATGAAGACAACTTATAAGGGTAACAAAGGTACCAGATTTGTATAAGAAATGGTCTGAACAAAATGTAATTTATATAGTCGATATGCTTACAATTCAGAGAACTATTATTGACTTTGATAGTTTTAAAGCTAAATATGGTCTCAACACAAACTTCATTATTTTTCATGGTACAACTCAGTGTGCCAAGTTCTTATGTAAAAAGTTACAGTTAAATGTAATGGCACCGGTCACACCATTTATCCCTTTCCATTTGGAAATTGTCTTTCGTAATAATAAATGTTGCAAAGACCTTTACAAACCACTCTTGAAATCGGATGTTAAACCAACCAGTGAAAGGAAATGATATGAAAAATTTAAAATTGAATATGGATGTGTCTCATCACATAGGTGCTAAAGTGTTTACAATAATAAGAAATTCAAAATTACGATGATTTCAAATTCGTATTACTCACAGAATTTTACCAATGAATTCATTTTTGTATAGAATAAAATTATCTGATGGCGATAAATGAACTTTTGAAAAAAGTTAAGGGAAAGAATACCACACGTGTTTTGTGAATGAAATGTGATAAACAGGCCGAGGAATGATGTGTCCCACTGGATTTGGAAAAAGGTGGGACATCGATTATTACGACTCTATGGTATTTGAGTAATAGAAAAGAGTAAACACCCATAGGTTTTATAAAATTCAAGAAATAATTTATTTCCCTAAAATACAAAGTGAAAATGTAACAGAAAATACCTTACGTTACTGTGAATTAAATCCCAAATAATCCTAGAATTTCTAATACAAGTCTTAATGATGGTCATGTGCCAACAGTCATTGGTTGAATCTCAATAATATTATCCAAGAATACATCCTAATTTGAATTTCACCATACGTCCATGTCTCTATTTCCAAGAAAACTACTTTCGATGAGCACTTTGTATTTCCAGGTAACAAATAATTTAAATAAATAAATTCCAGCCCAAATGAAATATTGGACACAACAATAGACTGATTTCTGCTTCAGATGTTATTTCAGGAATGAACAATTTCTAGACAAACAAGATTATATAGTCCTCTTCTTGACCTCAGGTCGCAATTAGCATTTTCTAAAACAAAACTATAACCTAATGGAAAATGTCATTCTGAAAGATCCCAAAGACAAAAATCTTAATTATATTTAGAAGGTCTGTTACTAAACTTACAATATAGAATGTATTAAACAACAGGTAGATCCGGCATTTGATGGGGAATTTCCAATGTTTTGGACTAAGAATGAGATAAACATATTGTTTGCAAAACCAAACATCAATGATTCAGGTCGGCTAGAAAATCAGCTTGATTACGGACAAGGTCTAGTCTGAAAATAATTATCCATAACATTTAATAAATATAAAACACTAACAAACAATTGCTGTGTACATTTAATTTAATTGTTTACTTGTTAGTTTTAAAAAAAAATAATTTTATTTCATTACATGCTATTGTATGCTGGCCTTGACCTTGTCCAAAACTGAGTTCATTTCTGCTTGACCTGACTGACATTTTTAAAATTTCATTTTATGTAAACAACTAATACATAGCTTCGTTATTCTCTATGTTTATGAGCTTAATATCAGAATTATTATAAATAGAAGAAGTAAATATGTTTATTTGGGTCAGGGTTTTGGACTTTGCAAAGTGAATTTTACAATTTATGGACTTTCCTAAGTCAATTTTACAGGTTATGGTTTTGATTTTGTAATGCAATTGGACTGTATTGACATTGGAGTAAAAATGTCTTCGGAATTCAGAAATTATGAACAATCTGGACCAGAAACTTCCATATTTGCAGCAACAAGTAAAGAATGAACTTAAACAGTTAGTACTTGAATATGAACACTTATTTCCAGATATTCCTACAAGAACAAATAATACCTACAATGACGTTGAAATTGTAAATTCCACACCTGTGAAACAACACCCGTACAGGTTGAACACTCTCAAACAGGAATGCTTGAGAAAAAGAAATTCAGTATTTGATGGAGAATGATTTCATAGAGCCGTGTAAAAGCTTCTGGAGTTCACCATGTATACTTGTTCCTAAACCAGATAATCCTTTCCGCATGTGCACTGATTACAGAAAGGTGAACAGTGTGACTAAAACAGATTCATTTCAAGTACCAAGAATCGATGACTGCATTGATAAAATTGGAAATGAAAAGTATGTCACCAAATTTGACCTTCGGAAAGGATTTTGGCAAATTCCACTGACGGAAAGTGCAAAGAAAATTTCGGCATTCGTGACTCCAGATGGACTTTATCAATATAAAGTGATGCCGTTTGGGATGAAAGGTTCGTCTAGTACTTTTCAACGTTTAATGAACATGATTACATCTGGTCTAGATAATTGTAATGCTTACATCGATGATGTCATCATCTACAACGACACCTGGAAAGATGATGTGAGTCTTTGACAGAGTCACTGATGCAAATTTGAGAATTAATTTATCCAAAAGTGAGTTTTGCCGTGCTTGAGTAACATTTCTAGGACATATCGTGGGACATGAACAAGTTAAACCTATATATGCTAAGTTCAAGGCTATCTCTGAATTCCCTGTGCCTATCAGTAAAAAGCAACGGATGCGATTTTTGGATATGGCTGGATACTATCGGAAATTCTGTTCCAATTTTTCCATAATTGCTGAACCCCTGACAAATTTGTTGAGCAGGAAAACCAAGTTTCATTGGTCTGAAAAATGTTAGGAGGCTTTTGATAAGTTAAGGGCCATACCTAAAAGTTCACCAGTTCTTACAGCTCCAAATTTCAGTCAATCATTTAAACTGTCTGTTGATGCAAGTGATGTTAAGGTTGGAGAAGTATTGATTCAAGAAGACAAAAATGGTATAGATCATCCAGTGTGATATTTTTCTTAGAAATTAAATAAACATCAGAGAAATTATTCCACAATCGAGAAGGAATGTTTGGCTTTGATATTGACATTACAGAACTTGATGTCTACAATAGTTCAGCTCCTTCTCCGATTATTGTGTTTAGTGATCACAACCCCCTTACTTTCATTGGCAAGATGAAAAAACAAAAATCAGAGATTATTATGGTGGAGTTTGATGTTGCAGGAATATAATATTGATATCAGGCGCATCAAGATAAAAGACAATTTAATAGCAGATGCACTTTCACGTGTATAGAAATATATTGTTTCATGTATACTTTGATTCATTCATAAGATTTCATCTTATGTATTTTTTACCACATGTATATTTAACTTATAGTAAACAGAAAGCTTTATTGCGTAAATCTTTCTTTTTCTTGACGTGATTGACTTTTTTTATTTCATTTTATGTAAACAACTAATACATAGCTTCATTATTCTTTATGTTTATGAGCTTAATATCAGAATTATTATTAATAGAAGAGATAAATATGTTTATTTGGATCAGGGTTTTCGACTTTGCAAAGTGAATTTTACAATTTATGGTTTTGATTTTGTTAACATCAGAATCATTCTAGAAGGTTATTGTCCATTAGGTAATGTTTTGGGCTTTTTTTAAATATAGAAAATGTTAATTGTGACCTGAGGTGAAGTAGAGAACTATATAGTCTTGTGATTGTGAGGATTTGGTCATTCGTGCTTTAACATCTAGCACGTTTAAGTTGTATTATATGTTGTGACCAGGAGTTTTGGGCTGGAATCTTTTTTTGTTCAAATTATTGAATTCAAGTGATTATTTTCTCTGGAAATACAAATGTGCTCTGATAAAATTCTTGGATAGATACATTCACTGGAATTAATAGTATATTCAAACCTGGAATTATATTTCTGTGATTCAACAATACTTCAATAGTTACCACAGGCACGTCATCGCCTTCAGATTTTGGATTTCATCGGAACTTTTACTGAATTTCATTCAGGACTTTAAATTACTAGGACTTGTGTCTGTAATTCTTGGATTATTTTGGTATTTACTTCGCAATACCGTAAGTTCTTTTTTCTCATTTTCACTTTGTATTCTAGGGAAATAAATACATTTGTTAAATTTTACAAAGCTTGTTGTCTTTCACTCTTTTGTGTTACTTATTTTAAGAGCATAGACTCGTAACACAATGCAAATTAGATATACATAACAAGATATTGTACCAAGAGCAAATACCATAATTTTGGGAGATACAAGTGCAGATGGAATATAGGAGCAATCGTGATATTTTCGTTTTCTTCTAGTCAAATATTACATTTATAGATTTAGAATGAAAAAAGATGTGCCTCTATTAGAAGGGTTGAAAGTCTTTGTCTTAAAGACCCCTCTAATTTGGAAAAATATATTCCAATAAATTCTGAAAAGAAAGAAAAATGTATATTGATTTATTAACAGTGGGAGCCATTATTCCACTGGTAATTAAGAAAACTTTGTGTTATAATTCAAATGCACTTTGTATAGCATGATGTACATTATAGTGTATAATGTATTTGTAATACATAATATCTCTTCATGCCTGATCAACTGATATGATTTGAAAATTCTCTTTCTGTGTGTCCTTTTTAATCTTACAGTGACGAAAAGTATAGTCTAGAACAGTGGTTCCCAAAGTGGGCGGTGGGATTACCGAGGGAGGGGGGACGCTAATGCTGAATAATGCTTGTTACGGGGCAAGGTAGGGGGGAGGCGCTGAGGATAACCAAGGGGGCGGTGGCCCGAAAAAGTTTGGGAACCACTGTTCTAGAACTATGGTAGCAATACCTATTACATTTGTCATCTACTTTATGTCAATAAAACAGTACAAGATCAAACGAAATCTTTACAAGAAAACCAAACAACAGTGTGTGTGATTGAGTGTGTGTGTGTGTGTGTGTGTGTTTGTGTGTGTGTGTGTGTGTGTGTGTGTGTGTGTGTGTGTGTGTGTGATTTAGAGGTTTTACGTAGCTTTAACAATTTTTCAGCCATATTGCTACGATGTCTGCAGTGTGACAGTTTAAAGTGATGTCTAGCACTGGGGCATCATGCCACAGACATGTAGCATGATGTCCCACCCAGTCACATTATCCTGACACCAGGCCGACAATCCTAACACTAACCTCTTAATGCTGAGCGCCTAGCGAGGCAGCTGTTAGCACCATTTTTGTAAGTCTTTGGTATGACTCGGCTGGGGTTCGAACCCACGATCTCCCGCATCCGAGGCGGACGCTCTAACCACTAGGCCACCGGAGCGGTTTACCAAACAACAGAAACTAAGGCAAAAATAATAATTGGTAGAACGAGGAGAGAGACTTTAAAGAAAGTGGTTTGGATAGATATGTAACTATAGCAAGTAATTACGCTGTCGCATACACTCTGGGAAGAAACATACATACATACATACATACATACATACATACATACATACATACATACGTACATACATACATACATACATACATACATATGCCTAAACTTTGTTTATCGTCCAATCAGTTGATTTTAGTCACAGGACGCTGTTTTAAGAGAGAGTGTTCATTTTAAGATGTCGCTACATACATCGAAATGCTCTTTACTCCTTTGATTCGAAACGTGAACAAATTCACAGTGATGTAATCCCCTCTCGATTATCAGGTTAGAAAGTTTAATTGATCAATAAAATTACTAAGTCTTATGCATTGTTATATCCTTGGCGCCGTTTGCTTTTGAAATCGGTAGGGATACAAACAAACGGGAAAGTATGCTAATATTTTAGGTTCTGATATAACTCACGAAACTGAAACAAATGAACAATGATGCTAAGGAATATTGAATATTTGTTTACTGCATTCATTTTTGATTTAATAACTTTAATGAATCAGTGTAATGCACATTAATATCCATTTTATGATCATGTTTGCCTTAGTGCCAATATATTTTGAAATCGCATAAGAGTAGAATAGAAATAATAAATGCAACTTAATATGATCAAGTAATGAAAAATGCTCGGAGATTTTTTTTTTTTTGCTGTTGCCATCATCCCATTTTAAAAGAAAATTATAGTAAAACAAATAGCTTCATCAACAGTTTCTATTTTATTGCTATGAAAGCATTCCTCAGTACGCTTTTTCTGTATTTAGCTTGATTTTTCCAAATACTATTCGATTATGTATTGCGCTAAAGAATGCCTCAAAATGCAACCAAAACCAGAAAAGGAGAAAAATGCAATCGCCGATACAATTACCAATCAACATTTGAATAAAAGGCATTTTACGTTACTGCGAAGTGACACCCTTATTGCATGGGGACTAAAAATAGCAGATAGTTCTTGTTATGATTAGCTTGTATGAAATCTGAATGTGTTAGAAGGTTACAAAAATTATCTTCAGTCAAAAAAATCAAACGTGTCCTTGAATGCGCTGTTAGTTTTTGAGGACTAGAAAGAGGAGAAAATCCGGCACAATTGAGTTCATTGTTAATTTCGCACAGTGCACATAGGTTGCAGTTGATATATAGTGGATATGGAATAACCATAACAAATACTCTTGCAAACACTTTTAATTTATCGCTAATTTGTGGGACAAAATCAGACCTTATGGAACCTTTTCATTTCGTAGGTTAAAAATTTTGGAACCAAGAATTCGAACGACAAATTTCTCATTACTTAAGCAGACGAACGTTTTACCTGCTAATATAGGATTCAATATTTGAACTTAAAAATGAAGCCACTTATTTCAAAGTAAAACATTTGCCCACATCATACTGTTTAAAACAGGCGGAGTCTTTGTAGGAATTAAGATTTTATGAAACTAATTTTTCTAAGTAGTTAAGAAACATCAAATATCCTTTGTTATATTTCTGTGCTTAAAATGCATACATCAGTTGGTACAGAGAATAGTTCTCTTTATATAGCATGATAACAAAATAGGTATTCGAACATACTGAACAAACCTGTCCTGATTTTTTGATCTTCTTATGGATATTGCATTTTATAATTATTGTTAGAGACAGCAGATTAGCATTAAATTTCCAGACTGGAGAGGTTACTGTGTATACGCACGCACGCACGCACGCACGCACGCACGCACGCACGCACGCA
>JAECUM010087404.1:0-11423 GCA_016617855.1 Megalonaias nervosa | reverse complement strand
TATATATATATAAGTTTTTTCTATCTATATGTGAATGAAACATGTGTTAACCATGAAAGAACTGGAGCAAGTCAATGAAAGACTGAAATTGCTTCAGTAGAATATTGACCGTACTTTTTCAAAAACAGATAGGATATGGCGAACTAAAATTTTATTTTATTTTCTCAACCAATCATGGCTCTCCTAACCTATATATACTATTATTTATGTTCAGCGACTTGTTTAGACTGGGTCTCGTTTCCCATGTAATTAGCTATATTAGTCCCCCAGATCTTCCCTTGTTTGCGTACTTCTATATTTATTACACAAGATTTTCTTCTCTTTATATCTAATTTGGTATTTAATATAATGACGATTCTTGGATCGTGAACTTGTCATTCGTCAGTAAAGTAAAATAACACCATCTTGTGATAAATAAGAAATTTCCACTGAGTCATATTTATATATGCATATTAAAATATCCCAATTTAGAAACAAACAAAACAATCGAAAAATAAAGAGATGGAAATGAAGATGGAAATAAAAATGGAAATGATTATCTCATAGACATTCTAACATTTTCTAAGGCGTGGTACTTGTCATCAGGCACATGAATTAGCCTTAGAACATGTTTAATGCCAATGCTTAAAACATGTGAAGGACAGATGCCAGAAACTCTAGGAGAAAGCATTAATAATGTTTTTAAAACGTTAGAACACTCAATTAATACATCGACGGCTCACACGTGTATCTAATGACTTTGACAGCAGGACAATAGGATGCTGGCCTGTTTTCTGCTCTTATAACCTCCGTATATGAATATGAACTTATGATGTGTACTTTTTACAAACACTGAGATAATGCTTCCAAGAAATTGTACATTGTTTATTTTGTATATCATAGCCATCGATATATGTAATGTATCCTGTATTATAGCAGTTGAAATGTAACATAGAACATAATTGTAAGGAATACAAACATGATTTAGCTATATAATTTGAAACTGACTAAAGCTTAGACCAATGCTACTTTACAGTAAAACAGCTACTATTCTTTATTAGACTTGAAATAAAGAGTACACGTTTGGAATTATTCATACCATCACTAAATGAGAGGACAATATACACTCTTCGCAAAAATATTACTCTTAGATATACAAATGAATAATATAATTTTTATTTTAATGACTACTTTTATGTGGATTTGAATTTGGATTCACTAGTGAATATTTTAAAAATTTACATACAAATTTACAAACGGAATTGGTTAAGGGTCTAACTAAAACTATCCACCAACTCATTTAGCTTGTGTTTCTTTTCATATTACTATCAACGTATGTATTTGTAAACCATTGACACGAATGTACTATGACTGTTCGAAATACAATTAAAGATCATCTTATAATTGAAAGACGTGTCGTAAATTGACGTATCAAGTATTGTACTAATTTTTTTCAAAAATATCTGTATGGATAACTCTGATGTGTTGATAATGCTATCACCTCATTTTTTTCATGGATGTCAGCTTCGTGGATCTGCATTTGTTTTGGTACTTAAAAGTCGAAGTTAGTAGAAGGTTTTATGCTCATACTAGTTTTACATAAGGAATATTGTTGGCTAGGTAGTGTCTTTGTACTTACCTGCAAACAAGATAATCATTAAAATTTGCCCGCAACGAATAGTGATATATTCCATGTATGATATGCGGGAGTTGATAGAGAAGCTTTATAACAAATGTAATATATTCAAACTAAATCAAACTGATGTCATACAAATCCAATCGCCAATCCCTGAAAATATGCGGTTTAGGACGCTGTGTTATTTTGAAATTGATAAAGTCACAGGATGAGTGGAATCGTATTTTTCTACGTCACATATGTAGAGGCAGAGCCAAAATGGCAGATGAGTGTTTTTAAATAAAGAAAGATTCTGAAATTTTACGTAAAATTATATAAATCCTTTACACGGATAAAAGTTGCTTTGGATGTTGTTTATAGACCCAATGCAATTATTAAATCTGGAATTAGCAGTAGGATTAAATGTTTTAATGATAGTAGGAATACTCGTAGCAATCGGATAATCATATTTGATTCCATATAATTAAGTACGAATCCACAAACAGTACAAACCCAAACAAAATTCGTCCTACTGATTGAATATTTTGTTAATACATTAGACATTATCGAAATCACGTAAGCAATATTATCTAATAGATTAGCTCGAGTTTTGGAAAACCATTCTCAAAATATGTATGAAAACATATCAGTTTTAAAACAGGATAAAATATATACAATAATGTTTTATCTTCTCATAGGGGGCTGGGGCAACCCAAATCAAGATACTTTAATTTATCTCGACCGCAACGATGATCAGGAGGCTAAGTCGGGTTGATATCAGCATTCCTGTATCCTAACTATCTACTGACAGTGGTGATAACAAGGTCTGAACAAGGGTGATTGCAGCATAACCTCTACCCTATGGTTTGACTGACCCCAAATGTGATCAAGTCTAAGCTGAAATCAACATGTTTCAGTTTCCTTAGTAGTTGAATGAGCATCCGAGTTGGTGGTATGCCAAATGTATTTCATATTTGAAAATATAGCAAATGAGCTCGCTACTCCACTCCACCCTCTTAACAGGCATGTAACGAAAAGTACTACAGAAACGAATGTGAAGTACGGATAATCAAACAATCATGCAAGTCCAATAAGCCACTGTAAGTATATATATATATATATATATATATATATATATATATATATATATATATATATATATATATATATATATATATATGGATTGTAATCATACACGTAGTCGAGGTAACAAATAGTATATATCCATGCACAATACTGTCTCAGGAAAAGTATACAACGTTGCACGATCCAATAAAGCATGAATAGAGAGATATAGCCCGGCCTGGAATATATCCATTGTCGGAATGTCTACATAGTCCAAGTGTAGTCATAAGTGCAAATATACGATTGTGAATCTTCGACAGGAAATGTTGCGCATGACTGCCCCTATGCACAATGAAATTACAGGATGCCTGTGAGGCTAATATCGTCATGGCATTCCAAAGGGAATTTCGCACAGAGGAAAATTCCGGAAAAAGTGAAGCATTTGCATTTGACTGAGATCCAATCAAAGGTAAAACAGTTCCGGATTCTAACGTATTGCATATGTTGCACACCATGTTACATGTAATGACAAGAGTTTATTAATTTAGCTCCTTTGATTCACCGACGAACACGCTGAAGACTGTTTGTAGCTTGCATTGTGTTACTGGATTTAAGCTAAATGTATTAAATCCGTCTCCCAGACAAGTACAGCTTGATGTGACCCATTGCAATCGCAGTGAGGCATGGTAGTATGTAAAGAAATATGTAAAGAAATGCGTCTATAGAAATGGAGGGCAATACAGAATGCAGATTCCTGATGACACCTACATATAATACGACAATTTAAAATGCATTATACGTCAGTTTGGTAGGCAGCTATGGTGACAGGATACAATGATGTTGCCCACAGATAGTCGATCTATGTCCTTAAAACAAATGCGAAAACGGATGGCAGGCTGTAGAATGCACATCCGCTTGTAAAGTTTTCAATCTGAAAACGCGAAAGAGAGTTAACAATCATGCCTTTAGTGCCCCGAATATGTCGGGCTGTATAACAAATTTAAATGTAGCATCACATCAGTTCAGAACGCAAATAAATCTCCTGCTAAATGGCACCTTGCAAAGGTCCTTTTTAAGTATATGAATATTGGATTGTCATAGTTGATAATAGTTATTTTAAACTTTGTCCATCTTGGCCCCACACCACTGGGGTCCATTTCACTAACGTACCGCCTAATGAAAGTTAAGCAAACGATCTAATGAAAACAGAATGAAAACTACTCTTTAACGTAAATAATCTCGTAACTTTAATGCAGACACCTACCTGGCGCATGTTTGTGCTAAACACTGCGGCATTTACATTTTTACCTGCATTTCCAAAAATATAAATTTGCCACAACGATGCATACAGATGTATCATAAATAGCAAGGTAATAAATAGCTACATGAAAAGTGCTAAAAGCTTATACCAAAGGAATCTGACGTTTTACAATAAAACAAGACTAAGATTTGCAAGAGCAGGAAATAAACCTTATCTGTACAATACAAATAGTATGGATAAAGTTAGTTCGTGTTGTCACAGATTTTAGTATAGATAATTTTAGCTGGTGCTGTCACAAATTTTAATCGTGTTTTATTGATACAACGTCAGACTCCAGTGATTATACTAGATTATTAACCGATAGTAATGCGTCCATATAATGTTTTCTGTTTTACCAGAATTAAATAAATACTTTAAAAAGATTCAGTGTAAAAGGGGATTGTTGTACAGTCATAGCTACCGATAATAGATGTGAACACTTAATAAGTTCATTTTTACCTGTCTTGAAATATTACAGGCTCAGTAAGAGAACAGTATAATCATGTGGCTCTCATAATCGTTATGCTTTATACCAGATTAATTATATTATTTAGGCAATATTTTTTTTTATATTTGATTGTCATACAAGCGGCTTCTGTGCACAACAAAAGTTAATGTTAATAGTTTACACTCTGTTTTTGCGATTTCCTGAACAATTTTAGTTCTTTTTAAATACAACAGCTTTCATTAAACATTTTTGTGCCGTGTAGTGTGCATCTTCTTAGCTGCAATATAATCTTTATCACAAAGCACTCAACCCCAAAACTAAATACTTCTTCGAGTATGTACTTAAAATAAATAGAAATAAGTACAAATAGTTGTATGCTGGAAAGGAAAACGATCGATATAAATATATGTATATGTCATCAAGGGACTTAACTGATAGCATAATAAAAAGAAAATACTGATATGAATAGAGGTAGAAATGCTGATAACCATATCAATTTCTTTTTTGAGAATCAGGATGTGAGGATGTAATGGGGAGAGGGTTTGGTTCTTAAATAAGGTACAAGGTAGATAATTGCAAATAATAGTAATATAGGTAAAACAAAATTTAAAAATAAACTCATTTACTGTTCTTTAACATTTAATATAATTAAGATACATGTTTCATGAAGATATATTATTCAAATATATTCAAACCTAAATCTATTTCTATTTCACCCATCTGTAATGTATACAAAGAGGCAACTAAACATTATTTTCCCTTTCTATCGCTCGGTGTACATACATACATACATTCATACATACATACATACATACATACATACATACATACATACATACATACATACATACATAGGTAATACATACATACATACATACATACATAGGTAATATATACAAACATAGGTAATACATACATACATAGGTGGTACATACATACATAGGTAATACATAGATACGTAATACATAAATAACAGTATCTTCTAGCTTTTCTAAAGACAATGTAAATATATGAGATGGCAAATAATCAGACAAATCAGTAAAAGCGATGCAATATTGATTTCATTCATTAACAATGTATAATTATTATAATGCTATCAATATGAAGAAATTCAGGTAATGACCATAAAATTTACAAAATTATCCTTAAGTCTATCATAAGATAAAAGACTAAGTTGCACTAACACAACTGTGTCCGTTTATTTAATACTGTATTAGCTATAAAATTAAGAACTAACAGATTTGCAGTAGTAAGAAATAATTTGTTTCTTTTCATAAAGATCAATGGTGATGCAATAATGCAAAATGTAAAACAAACACAGCAGACAATAACTTTTAAATTAGCAGGAGATAACTTAAACATTGAGGTAGCTGGCGTAGCTGTCGTGGTTGGGTTTTTTATATCACATGTTGTTTGAAGTTGGAATATGCATTTTGTTTTAAGCAACAATCCATTATTGCAAAACATGAATAAATTGTACCTGAATGTATTTCAAGTATAGTCTATTACATAATTATTCTTAGGAAATGGTCGTTGAATATATAGTATTTGGCAATTTAACCAAAGTGTCTTGAAATAAATAATTAGTATACTTTCCATTATTTATGCCTCCTTTAAGGTCATGATAATGCTGAGATCAGCATTCGTTGTTTTGTTTTGTTGTTTTTTTTTCTTCTTGCATTAAGTACATTTTTTGCATCCACATGACTTAAACTGGTTAAATGAAGTTTGTTCATATAATTTGCACTTGATTGTATATGATATTTATATTCACTGGGGCAAAAGACCTTGACCCTTCTGCGACAATATTGTGTTATTGTTCATTTTTCTTTATGTCATAGATGTATGTTTCTTTCGATATGGTAGCTTTGAACATATATTAACCTTAAGACATATTTGGTGACATGATGTTGTCGTGTGCTAACACACAGGACAAGGCTTGGAACATAAGTGCACTGAGATCCCTGTTCCTGTGAAAATATGTCCACACGTACTAGTATATCGAGAGCACTGAATGGAACATCTATAGAATCAACAGAAATATTATATTCATGTTTGAGTAATTCAAACATTTTTGATGATAACTGAAATCCCATGCAGGATGTCATGGTTCTCAGTGAACGTCACGAATTTTAACATAAATTAGTGTTGGAAGTTAAGAAGGTCTATATCAGAAACTGCAACTTTATTATTTCACGTCCATCGATCTTAGATTTCTGAAACTTCACACAGAAGCAAGAGAGGTGTCTGTTGTAATTGGAAAGTGCCGACTGCATTTCCGGTTCCTTCCGTGCATAATCCTGAAGGTCTGTCTCATGGTTTTATCGACTTTTTTTTATACTTGATCGAGACGGTGTATACATGTATGCTTCCTTCCCTCATGTGAATCTGGGATATGGATTTGGGATGTAGATAATAGAGCACAATTAATGAAGGCTAAAATTCTAATGGTTTTCAAACAAATGTTGCAAAACATTTTAACTCAACAATATATTTCATCAATGTGTGCAAAATTATATTTAAACACAAAGATGGAAACTATGATTAAGTAACCGGCAAGTTCAGAAGTACTGGTCATAACAAATGGAATTTGAATTTGGTATGCCAGAATTATTTCCCTCAGTTAAGTCATATTTTACAGGAGGTGACAAGCATTTATTCATCAATACTCTTTTTAAAAAAAAAAGGTGATATTGATGAAGATGTAAAATACATATTTAACAACAATGATTTTGTTTCATTCAGCGATGAGTTGAGAGTTGATAGATTTCATTGAGGATGGATACAGTAAGATTTTTTAAAGGCTATCAGTTAATAAAGCATTCAATAGAAAAAGCTGGAAAAGGTTCAGCAGATAAACATTTGACAGAAACACTGAGATATTTTGGTATCATGATGTTGTCGTGTGCTCCCACACTGGACACGGCATGCAACATAAGTGGTATGACATCAATATTCCTTTGCAAAGATATCTTCTAATGCTAGTATACAGACCTCATTGATTGGAACAGCTATACTACTAACAATTTTCTCTCCCTTGAAATCTTCAAGTGTGTGAACTATCGAATCACCAAAATGTCCTCGACAAAGTTCGGAAGGTACCCCCTTTGCAGATATTGTTTTATATTTTTAAAAATCTGTTTAGTCAGTTATCAATTATCAATTTAAGAATTCCAAATGTACCAGTTGTCAAAAAAGTCAAAATAGTTATTAACACAGCTGGAGTAATGCATGCTCTCCGATTTTGCCTCCTGCTATTATATCCATACATTACCTTTGGAAAAACGTCAACAGATTTTCTTGTTCCATTCTGAGTGAGATACTTCCACATTCCAGTCTGCAGAAGTCTGGCAAACCTTTCCACTTCATATGCTTTTGTTTGTAGGAGTTTTTGTTGTCTGTGTAAGCTGAAAAGTAAGCAAAGATTTATTTTTTAAACACAACCGTTTCCCTTTGTAAAATGTATCTTTTACTCATCAAAATGTATCTTTTCAGGTTTTCACTCTTTAAATAGTGCTCTGAAAACTTATATTTAAAGAAAACATCCTCTTGCATCTCGGTATTAATAACAAGCCAACAGGACATCCATCTAAAACAGGAATTTCAGTTTTCCTTTCTAATTTATGAATGATTTCAGATTCATCTTAATTTTACCATTGCTGGTTCAACAAAAGCTGATTAATATACCGATTTTTAATATGCAGTTTACAGTCAAGCTTTATTGTCCCTAAATTATAACTGTTTTCATTAACATTGGTAAATTGATATTATAACGTTTACCAGACATTTGACTTTTACTAACAATTTAAATCACATCAAGTATTTATGCTTCACCTGGTAAATTGGTTACCTTCTAAAAGACACCCTGTATAAGCGCCCGCTTGAAAAGTCAACACCGGAATAAGCCCGCAGTTCATTATGCCTAAATTTAAACAAACATGGAGGATATAAAATGCAGCTTGAGAAGGAAACCAAGCCTCCTACATCTTTTCAAGTAGTGACTGAATGGTATGAGTATCCATGATGATTTTCCCATGTCATTGCGGTGTTTATTAATGGGAGTTGTTGTGTCCTTTTTAGTTGCTCTTTACTGACCAGTAGTGGCTTGGGAAGGAAGGTCATGACGGAGATTGTTAGACAGATATACAACGAATAACATAGACAAGTATAATGACGTTTCTATAATTTTGCCTAAATTGCCCCAGGGCATAGCGTTGTTTTGCTTTTGGGTTTGGCGGTTGGTTTGTTGGGGGGGTTGGGGAGGTTGTTTTGTACTGACCAGTAGCGGCTTGGGCAGGTCATGGCCTAGATTGTTGGACAGATATAGAACGAGTAAGTATAATGACAGTTCAATAATTTTGCCTTCATTAAACTAACTCGAGTATGATACATATGTTTATGTCTTAACATAAATATGTCTTAACAATTAGGGGGTTTACCCGACAACCGTGTCCTCCCTCACCTGTTTATTTGCGTAAAATATCATTCATGTACACACTTATATATAGATGTACATGGGGACCAGTTGTGGTTTTTATCTTGTATATATTTACCATGTGGTGCGTGTTAAAAAAAAGTCTAGGACGACTGATCGATTAATTGATCGAAACATTGATCGATTCATTCATTCATTCATTCATTCATTCATTCATTCATTTGTTAGTTCATCAATTCATTTATTTCATGTTTTTTATGTTTCTGTATTTGATAAATACCAGTTTAACTTGTATAAATCTAAGAATTGCGGATCAGTATAATAAGTCAAGGAACGTTACTAGTGTGAATGAATCAAGTGATCATGCTTTTAATTTGACATGCATAAAGACTTTGCCTTGGAAAACTATACGTCCTGAATTCAATCTATACATTTCAGAATTGCTCTGATTGGCGTTAGAACTGACTCTAACTTTGTAAGACGTGACCCAAGTCTTTCGCCCCAGAAAAAAATATTGAATTTTTGTTTCAAAAATTTTTTAACTGAAATTAGTCTTAATATAAATATTATTACTTTACCTAATTATGCAGACCTAAGAGAACTGTATCCCTCGCTATTTTTGCTGATGTCCGTCAGTGATGAATTTTGTAATACATCTACTCCAGATCCAGTTACATAATTAAAAAGTATGCAGGGTTATAAATAACCTACAAAATTTATATCTGCTTGCAACGTATAGATTTATAATTGATGCTCGAGATTAAACAAATGTAAAAAAATGAATTAATTGCTTGATGACAATTTTAACCTTTCAGTGTTATAAATCCATGAGCCAGAGGAGAATCCTAAACCTGTAATAATAATAATGGAATGGAGATGGCCATAACAAGCTACATGTGATCAAACCATGCTTACTCGAATGGCCTACTTCCTACAGAACCATCCGTAAGGATGAGGAAGCCATTGCATGAATCTGAATTGGTCTTACCTACATATCCTACTCCAAAATATTAAATGATGAAGATCCACGTAATTGCGTTTCTTACAACGAATCCGTTCATATGAAAAGCTTCCTTATAGATTGTTTCGATCTCCAACTTACACAACCGCTCCGGTGGCCTAATGGTTAGAGCGTGTGCCTCGGATGCGGGATATCGCGGGTTCGAACCCCGGCCGAGTCATACCAAAGACATTACAAAATCGTACTAAGAGCTACCTCGCTTGGCGCTCAGCATTAAGAGGTTAGTATTAGGACTGGTCAGCCTGGTGTCAGGATAATGTGACAGGGTGAGACATCACGCCACATGTCTGCGGCATGATGCCCCAGTGCTAGACATCACTATAAACTGTCACACTGCAGAGATCGTAGCGATATGACTGAAAAATTGTTAAAGCTACGTTAAAAATCAAAGTCACACACACACACACACACACACACACACACACACGATTTACACGCGATAGTTACCACAAACTTCAGCACCTGAAAGAACTTTTTATACAGTAAATATATATATTCTTTATATTCCGTCCAAGAAGTTAAGATTTACTTTAAAAAATAGCTGGTATGAAACCTATTTTATTTGAACATTATGTTTACTGTCAAGCACCCGAAATAGTTTTTATTATCTCATTACCCATTATAAACGCCATTTACGTTCCCAGTTGATTGGACCTTCATATATTATCTTCACAATACCATCGTGTTGTGTTTCAACGCTGATTGATAATGATTCATTCTCGTCCGTAAATCATTATCGTGCAGCGCTATGTAGCCTTACAGTTTTGGTTCTCCGTAAAACTACAATCTATCAAACGCTTAAACGTCATTAAACTTTCACCTGAAGACAATTGAAAATATTATTTTTATTAATTTTATTACCAAACTTCCTCCAGAATCAAACTTTAGAAGATTAAACTCATTCCCGGGGGCTCAACACATTCACCCCCGACCCCTTTTCGTAAATGTACTGTACTTCCATAAGCTGATCATATAAATATACGTATCCTAAGAAAGCGGTAGGATTGGGCTGAATTGATCTATCACAATAAATTAACTTTTGTCATTTTATAAACTATTGCCCTATCTAAAAACGATGCGAGTCCGATTCAGCAATGCATCTCAGCTGGTTTATCATTGTTGTCAAGGAAAGAAGGGGAAATAATCCCAGAGAGCTGCGAACGGCTTCTAGTCAAATTTCTTTATCAAAGATTGATTACTATGTCTGTCGTGTGAGCCAGTTTCTTTTTATATATCATAGCTCACAAAGTATTCGCTTTTTGTTTTTAGAGGTACGACTTTTGTGAGCATACACAATCAAGCCTCGCATGACATAATGGGATATCTTATATTTCACATCTGAAATTTCTACATACTCTAACAAACAGACATCTGTTATAGAAAGATTAAAATAAGATTCAAGGCAAGACTGTGAAAATATTTCGCTAAAATGAACCAGATAAGGTGACTATGAATTGCTTAACCCTAGTGATGGATGCGATAGCACATAATTGAAGCCAGTGGTCCTAAAACAAGTACAAAGTATGGAATAATATTTGGGTAAGTAACAAGATATATATA
>JAECUM010087399.1:0-15483 GCA_016617855.1 Megalonaias nervosa | reverse complement strand
GAGAGAGAGAGAGAGAGAGAGAGAGAGAGAGAGAGAGAGAGAGAGAGAGAGAGAGAGAGAGAGAGCATCAGCAGATGCTAGCTTATCAATAACATTGTATACTTGTTCTTGGAGTTCCTTATTCCAATCTCCTTTGTCTCCTTTAACTCTTCCAAAACATTTGTTAAACTTTGCAACGATTAATAGCAGGTCCCATCCTACGTGGCAGACTGTCGTTTTCATCGCTACGCTTGTTGTTCTCTGAATTATTGATGTGTAAACGATCACAAATTGGTCTCTCAATGATATATGATGACAAAGCGAAAGTTTGCAAAGGCACGAGTTCTGTAACTTGGTTCCTTCTGGAGGCATCTTTCTCATTGTTAGAATGGGCAGGAATATATTATACTGTTTTATGTTTTCTGGAGACAATTTCCTGCCTGTCTGTCCAATATCACAAACCATAAAGCAAATAATATTCTTTTCCGATGCACTCGAGTACAAAAGATGTAATTAAACAGATAATCTAGTAAATATTTATGAGGTTTATGCAACAGCACAGAACAAGTATAACACCAGCATAAATGCCTTAAGAAGCCAAGAATCTTCACAGCAAGTGAAAAAAGTATCAGCCAAGGGAATAGTAAACACAGACACTACAAATGTACGATTTGCATTCTTAAATATATTCACAGAGTGTAAAACACACATACCAATTTATCAAGTGGGTGTGTATCATTATTATTACCTTTTAAAAGTAGTCCTTGATTAAAACAATACGTACAGGAAACTCAGTGCACGTACAACTGAAAATGTTTGAAGGTAACCTTATTATTTGGGAAGAATTTTAGGTGTTTGTATTTTAATATTCTCTATATCTTTCCATAGTGACAGCAAAGTACAACTTTATTACGAGATGAATTTTTATGGAAGTCCCAGTGTGTGCTTTTTATTTTTTATATGCACCATAGCTTCTGCATTCCAATGTAGGAATATACTCCTTCTTCCCGATATGTCTCTTCGAATGTATTTTTAATTGTTTAATGTATTATTGTTGAGGATCTATGGTCTTCAACCAAGTAACAGAAAATGGCAAAAACCAGTTTAGTAAAGCTCAACAAATAATTTATTTTCATAGAATACAAACTGAAATTTTAAAAAGATATTATAATATTGTGAATAAAATCCCAAAATATTCCAAAAGCTATATCACAAGTCCAAAAGTATGAGTAGTCCGAATGAATTCCAATGGTTTATCGGAATGAATTCCTATCATGATGTTTTGATGTGCTGACAACCTTGATGTGTCACACTGATATAATCCGAAATGTCTATAAATGATTTCACAATAATCCCAAAATAATGATTTAGTCCTTAAGTCAAAGATCACTTTGTAATTCCAATGAATAATTAAAATAAATAAATCCTTTCAATTTAAAACTGAACACAACTAAACACACAGAATCCTCTATTTAGGTGGTAACGTAGGAATGAGTAATTCTAATATAAACAACCCTAGTATTAAAACCGAAGTCACAATAAGTGAACCCTGATGAAGGTTATCTTACTGGAAATTTTTCCATCAACAAGTAAACCAAATGCGCTTCTGGAATCTTCTAGGATCTGGATCAAGGCTATGTCTAAACCTCAAACCCAAGTAAACATGTTTACCGTACATTACATTTGTAATGTAGACCTAAACTCCTAGTATCAATTATATATAAAGGTCAATCAAACAATACAAATTAAATATACATATCAGTTATACAAGTGTGGAACATTTTATTCGACACATTACGAATCACCAACCAAACGAAAATTGATATTTAAATTTTTTTTTTTACCGAAAAAGATGTACTTAGTATTGTTTGTTTCTTTGGAGATCTTTCCAAATAGATAATATAGTTTTAATATGGAGACTTCAATTTCAGGCATTTGTTCCAGCTTTAGTTATTTTTGTTTTGTTCTTGGAACTAAAGCTTTCATTGTTATGCTCATACATTACAAACTTAGATGAGTGTCAAAACTGCATGTAATATTACATTTCAAACACATATTGCTTCTTCAAGAAGTACATAACTATAAAATATCTCCATTCGTACAGTTATATAGAAAGCACTCAAAGTTTCCACTAAATAAATTTTAAACATACCTTTTACCTGTGTACACACATAACAAAATATTCAAATTTCCTAACTTAAATGTGCATACTGGTATAGCACTTGTAATTTATATTATGTTGCAATGCTTGATTTATCGGTTGTGCACAGTTTTCGGGGTAAAACATAAATGTAGTTAAACTTCCTTAAATTACTTCTAAACAGATTTGAGTCAGAAACAGTTTAAAAATGATACCGATTCCTTTGTATGCATATATTCGCCAAAACTAATATACAACATCCAGTGATCAGGAGGAAGAGGACAGCAGTGATTAGTCCAATCCAAAATAGTCCGAATGGTTGACCCGAAACAAGGTTTATTTTGTAATTGTGCTTTTGTAATATGAAAACGCGAAAACAATTATGCACTGTGAAATAAAACAATCTTCATTATATGGAGACTTCAAATGGTAACGAAAAAGTAAAATAACATTACAGTAACAGTGGAATTAATGGATGCATGGTAATGTCAGTTAGCTAGCACGAATATGATAAGTCCTACGTTAGGCAAAATTTCAATACTGGATAAAGTAGCAACGGAAAGCAGATAAACTTGGATGAGTGTCAAAACTGCATGTTATATTGCATTTTTAACACTTATTACTTCTTCTAGAAGAGCATAACTACAAAATATCCACTTTCGTGCAGTTATATCGCAAACATCCAAAGTTTCCACTAAATAAATATTGAACATACCTTTTTCTTGTGCACACATATAACACAAAATATTCAAATTTCCTATCTTAAATATGCATACTGATAAGCACTTGTTATTCATATTATGCTGCAATGCTTGATTTCTCCTTTGTACAAAGTGTTCGAGTTAAAAAAATAAATGTAGTTAAATTTCCTTAAACTGTATCCCAACTCTTCCTGAGAGCTGGTCAGATTGATTGGTCTCAGTTAGACTACTCTAGTACAAATAAAACCTACAAATACTGGATACCTCTAGAAGCAAGTACATACGTTTATTCCGACACGTCAGGTTTAAATATATTTTACTGTTATATCTGGATATATTTACCTTAATTCTGTCCGGGAAGAGAAGAAACCGAAGAAGTAACGCAAGTACAATGATTGCCATAAGTCATTCGCCTTAAAATTATATTTTTGTGCCTCTGTCTTATTAAATCATAACCAGCATGGGAAATACCCCAAAATCTGTCTTATTTTAAAGCAGTTCCTTTTCAATTAATATAAAGCGATTTAAACACATGTATGAGGTGCACTTTATATTAATGACTGCAATATACCGTATGTTTGATTTGAAATATTGTTGTTACAAACTAGTAAGGTATATTAAACATGAAGCTATTATATACATAAAAAAGGTATAAGGCACACAAGGACAGGAACATATAAGTAGGCGTGAAAAGTATGAATGCATGTATGTATGTATGTATGTATGTATGTATGTATGTATGTATGTATGTATGGCTATGTATATTTAATTTGCATTGTTTTTTTTTTTTTTTGTTTGCTTTTTTTAAAAACAATTTTATTTCATTACACGCTATTGTAATGTAACTTTGTATGTTGGACTTGACATTGTCCAAAACTGAGTTCATTTCTGCTTGACCTGAATTGACATTTTTTCTTAAATAACTAATACATAGCTACAATACTCTCTTTGTGTATAAGTTTAAAATCTGAATTATTATTAAAAGAAGCAAATATGTGTATTTGGGTCTAGGTCTATGTTTTGGAATTTCCTTAGCGTATTTGACATAGTCCAGTTTCTGGTTTCTAATAATAACTAATATTTTTATTTTGTAACCATCAGGATCTCACTAGTAGTTTAATTTCCATTAGGTAATAGTTTTTGTTTTAGAACATGCTAATGGTGACCTGAGGTCAAGTAGAGAACTATATATTCTTGTAACTGAGAGGAGTTTTCTTTCGTGCTTTAAATTCTAGCACAATCAAGATGTATGCTGCGTGCAGTATTATTTCGGGTTTGAATCTATTTTCATCAATTTTTTTTTTAATTCCAGTGATTATTTTCTCTGGAAATACAAAAGTGCTCTGATAAAATTCTTTGATAAAGACATTCACTGGAATGTATAGTGAATTCAAACCTGGAGTTATATTGTCTTAATTCAAGAATAAACTCTTGACACATCAATACGCTTTAAGCTACCACAGACACATCATCACCTTCAGCTTTGTATTTATTTTATTGGATTTGATTCAGGACATTAAAACATCAGGATTTGAGTCTATAATTCTAGGATTATTTTGGGATTTGTTTCGAAATGCTGTAATTTCCCTTTTATTACATTTTACATTTTGTACTCTAGGGAAATAAATTATTTGTTGACTTTTGTAGGGCTTATTGCTTTTCACTCTTTTCTGTTACTTATTTTAAGAGCATATATTCGTAACAGTATGTATGTGTGTATGTATGTATGTATGTATGTATGTATGTATGTATGTATGTATGTATGGTACGTGAGAAACCTTTCCAGTAGTTTCTTGTGGGTCGATGGTTCTTCCAGGGTTTTTCCAGGGTTCTTCCTCCACCAGTTATACTGGCCGCCATGTATAGCCTATCTTGTGCTTAAAAATGGCGTTAAACCCTGCAACAACAACAACATGTATGTATGTATGTATGTATGTGCAATATTATGCAATATAAGGGTAAGGGGTACAAAATACCCTAGAAATGAAAACTTGAAGGAAAACACACAATATAAGAATACATTAGCAAGAAAACTCGCTGGAGATGAATTTATGAAAGGAACTACGTTCGAAAATAGCATCTATAGGAAAATGCAAACGTCTTGGAAGAATTGGAACTATTTACATTTGACTGGCGCGTTTTAAATCACTTTTTGATTTGGGTCTCCCTCAGAACACCAGTAATCTAACAGTTGTGAATAATGTAGATAGTAGTCAAAATTAAATGGGTCCATTGATCTAATAAATGCATAAGAAGAATGTCAGATATCATGCACAAGTTCATTTGTTCTTCTGTATATTGATTATGATCCTTCTGCCACCAGATACATGAATGTTTGCCATGTTTGGTCATCCATAATTTCCACACTTTCGCGCAAAAGGATGTGAAGAAGAGTGTTGCTCTCCTGACTCGAAAGCCATTGGACTAATAGGACTATTGCATCTGTTATTTGTTATAACATAATAGTTCTTTCATCGTTTAGGGCTTGGCATGAAAGAAGCATAATGTTTCACCAACTTTACAGTTATACTTATCCTCATTCAAAAATGAACACAGTGTTAAATAAGGTAATGTTTGCAAAAGACCAAGTTTTATCAGCCAAACATTTTCCGAGCTTCCAGAGAGCCAGTGGTTCTAGATCAGTACGGACACTTGAATAATGTAACAGTTCCGGTCTTTATTCCAGTTAAGATCTCCACAATCTATTTGGGAAGCAGTAAACTGTTGTTTCAGTAATCCTTTTCCAAATAGGTTTCGGTGCAGGGTATAGGCTGTTCACGTATACGAGGAAAACGTCTCCATGCTGGTATTTGACAAGAACACGGCATATGTTTTTAACAAAACCAATGCTCTCACACTTGTTTATCGGGAAATCAAGAATTATTCTGTTGAACACAATTTTCCATGCCAATGAACCATTAGCTATGCAGATTTTATTGAAGAAACCTAATTTGATTTGATCAACATATCCCTCGACTGTCCACAATCCAAGATTGCCTATAGTTGTCTCTGTAGGTGAGCACTGATCCAAACCTATAATTCTTTTTGCATATTTTCTTTGACAATCTTCTAGGTCATGTATCTCTGACTGTGTCAGGTTTAACCACAATTCGCATGCATACATCATAACATGCAAAACTATTTTTGACCAGATTTTAGCACTATTAGTTGCATTCATACCATCCTTTCCTATGCCAGTTACAACAAGGGAACATAATACTGATCTTTCTTTATCGCTAGCTGTATTGACTGTAGCGGTATTAGAAAGGTCAGAGGAGAGAGAACACCAGCATAATTTTGGGATGAAATTATAAGCATCTCCTTGCATGAATGCCTTTTCTTGCCGGAATCTTTTCTTTAAAAATATGACAGTATTGCTTTCGTCCGCATTATATCGTAGTCTCTGCTTGGATGCATAGTCATGGAGGTTGTCAAGCAAAATACACATGCCATTAAATGACGAGGATAGCAAGGATGTGTCATCAGCTAGTAGAACACATGGGGTGCTTAAGGTAACAACTCGTATTCCACATTTGGTTGATTCCAATCAAGATACTGGAGTATTTATCATGACGGAGAATAACTTCCGGCCTACCCCTTGGTTTCCTGAGTATGGTTTCAAATGTTGGCTGTTGAGGAGAATACTGGCATGAGGAGAGCAAGGATGTGCATTACGATGATTGGAAGAAAGATTCCAAAAAATAAATCAGTTGCAAGTCAAACTTGGTATTATAAATATTCCAACGGTTGTAAATATAAAGGGAATAATTTATTAATAAGAGTAAAAAAGAACAATTTCCTTCATTTATCTAATTTATTTTTTTTTCGGGGGGGGGGCAATGATATGACCAGCTGTTATTTGATATTACTGCATTACATGAAATCCCTTTCTATCAAAAGGTTCCTACGCAGTTTGTACTTTCCTTTGTGAAACATTTATCCTCTCTCCAGTCTTCTATTTTATTTTATATGTGATTCAAATTTGCTGTTGTTTTTTGTGTCTTGTTTTTCCTTTTTGTTGTAGTACCCTTTGCATGTGTAATTGTTTTCATCAGATTTCTATGAGAAGGTTATTTAATGCTCTGAGAACTGGCATTCCGACCCCATTTACATAATGTATCTAATCAAACATGTTTACATCACTGAACCAAGCAAAATTTTCATCTGTTATAATCACAACAGGGCTATGTCGCTTGTGAAAGGGTATCTCTTATCTTTCGACACATATGATTTTCCCTCTTTAAGTAAATACAGTGCGAAGAAAGATGTTTTGTTTTTGTCCACTGGATGCATTTTTCTCCGTACACATTTTCTATTCACCCAACCTTGTATTTGTCTCTTTCCTCTGCCTTATTTTATCTGTTTGCTACTCTTTAATATGTTTCACCTTGTCGCGTAAGATATAAGCTTGCAAACAATATTGTGTCATTTCAGTTTTGAGATAGAGTACTTGAATGTGAATGAACCGGAGAGATGGAGGGGAAACTTAAAAGCAGGCTCATGATTTTCAAATGGATCCTAGATCAAAAGTTAGAAATATACTTTTCACAAGAAACTCTTTAAATAACATGCTTCGTCTCTGTTAAAATGAATAGAGCTAGGAAGCCATTTAAGTTTTGGGGCAAGGATAGATAGATAGATAAAAAGATAGATAGATAGACAGATAGATAGATAGATAGATAGATAGATAGATAGATAGATAGATAGATAGATAGATAGATAGACAGATAGATAGATAGAAAAAACTTGAACTTCGGTCTTGCACAATCGGAATCCATGAAGATATTAGAGGTTATGGGCTTCTTGAAAGATGGCTATAATAAGCACTGTATACAGACGATGCTAATGTAACACTTAATTGTTCCAAATTACCTGTTGATACAGAAATAAATTTGTTTGGTGAATTTAGACATGATCGCGACTGCCATTAAAATACAAAAATTTATCGTATTAGCAATATGATCTCGAAGAAGGAATTCAAATTTCAAAGATTATTCTTGTAAACCATTTAACTGGACTTCCTGCAAAAAGCCAAAACATTTCGGAATAATGTTCCACATAAACGTAAATTTGTAACATGAACTAAATCTACATTCAAAGAGCAGAGAATTATAAGCATGCCTTGAGAATTGGAAGTGACAAAATTCATCTCTGATTGATAGAATAGCAGTCGAGAAGTTATTACCAAACTTAAATGAATATTACTAATGAGAGTTCTACCAAATCTAACTGCCGAGACAAACTGTCGTAAATCTATATGGAGAGGTTGCTTACAAAATGCTTGACTGAAAACGAGCTAGGTATATAGAATGTTCAACAAAATGATGGTTTAAATAGGGAGGCATCGGCACTTGGAAATAAATTAAAGGCAGTATTTGTTTCCTTTATTGGCAATTGACAACCACACAGAATTCATAGCATTAACATAAATAATTGCTAATCTTAAGCGAAACCAACCAGCTTTAATAATGTCATCTAAAGTGGAGGACTTTATTTCAATTACTAACCAGGAACAGTTATACTCATTGAAAAGTGACAAATTACTCCAGCATGCAAGACATAATCATCTTTCTCAGGTAAAGGCTTCTTTATCGAAGCAAGAAATAAAAGATAGTTTGGTTTAATATTTGGTAGAAAAGACTGTTTGGTTAAAAGAGCTTTGAGTTTGATTAGGAAGTCTGTATCCGACTCTACCATTAAAGTAAAGTCACTGGAATTACAATACAAGATGGAATTAGAGTTATAGAAACTTGAGCTTCAGAAAGAAGAAAGGGAACTACAGTTTCAGAAAGAGGAGAGATAAATACAACTTCATTTGCAGAAAGAGAAAAGAGAAAGAAAAAAAAAATCAGATGCTGCAAATGTAAAAATGCAATAAAGAAAAAGGAAAGAGAATTATTGATGCAGATAGAAAGACAAACGGAAGAATGGGAATTTCAATTTAGATTACAAGACTTCGACCAGGCAAATGAAAAGCATCTCCCTACTTTGCACACAAATTCAGGTTTTGATGTTACTAAAATATTAGGATATTGCCTCCTTTGAAAGAAAAAGAAGTAAATAAATATTTACCTCATTTTGAAACATGTGCTGACAATTTGAAGTGGCCAAGAGAGTACTGGACTTTATTATTGCATAGTGTATTTATTGGCAGAGCTCGTGATATATACATTTCACTGTCACTAGAACCTAATGCTGATTATGACGTGGTTTAGGACTATATCTTGAAGGGTTATAAATTTGTACCTGAGGCATATTGACAAGGGTTAAGGAACTGCAGAAAATCAAGTGACCAGATCTGTGTCTAATTTGTAGGGGAAAATGCACTGCAATTTAATAAGTGACACTCTTCTATAATGGTTAGTAAATATTACCAAAATCTCAGACAACACATATTAGTTGCAGAGTTCAAGAATGGCGTCCATAGTGAATTTAAGACTTTCCCTGACGAACACAAGGTCGAAACTTTAGAAAACGCTAGTGGAACAGCTAACGAGTATTCCTTAGCTTATAAAATGTGTCTTGTCAGTACGTAGTACACAACCGTCTTCTGGTGAAAAGAAATGAATCTAATACGAACAATTCCAAATTTTAAACTTGTTCAACTTTTAGAAATCAAGATGTTGATAAGACTGAACAGAAATCGTTAGCTCTTCCTAAGTGTACCTTTTGAAAGAAGAAATGACACGTTATTTATGATAGCTACAAATTTAAACATAAACAACAGAATCAAGACAGACCTGTCCCAAATGCTCTTATTTCTAAGAGGCAAGGTCACTGTCGTGCATTGAAAGCAATACATTTGTTGAGTATTACAAACTCCAGTCTGATTTTATTATGGAGAATTATGAACCATTCATGTCCAGGGGTTATATATCACTCATATGCAATTTTGCCAATCCTATCCCTATTAAAATTTTAAGTGCGACAGGTTTTCGCAGAGTATCTTATTATCAGATACTTTGCCTTTTTCTGAAAAAGTCTTCTTCTTATGAAACTGTTATTATTCAAGGAGCAGAGTTTGGCTTTGTTAATGTACCTCTCCATTGTGCAAATGTGTCATCAGGCGTAGTCTCAGGACCTATAACAGCCGGAACAGCGAGGGTATTAATTTATTACTAGGAAATGATCTAGCTGGAGATAAGGTTGTGGTTAATCCACTTGTAACTGTATGTCTTATTCGTATCAGAAAGTCGATCCTATTGAAAAAGAAATCCATGATTTATATCCAGCTGGTTCATTTACTAGAGCCATGCCAATAAAGCCCTTGAGAATGATGTTGATCAGGAAATTATTCTTTTAGCTGCCACATGTGTTGGTCAGACTTTCCATGAGGTCAAGTCTGCTCCTCGCATTGATTAATCAACTGTTGTTGATCACAGTGATCATATTTTTACTACTAATTCTCTCTATTCCGATCAGGTTGAGAAAAGATAATCAATTGTCGTCAAACAGGAAAACGATCTGAGATCTCCTATTTGTTTCAGACGGCTATTAGCGAAACTGAAGACACAAAGGTAACCGTTTGTTATTTTGATAAAATAGGGCTCCTAGTGTGAAAATGGAGATCACCTGAGCTGGTGACGGGTGGTATGTGAGGTAACAAACTGTGGATCCAAAGTCGTATAGGTAGACAAGTCTTAGTCGAGCCCATTGAATTCTTTGGCTGGTCATATACGGGTCAATAAGACTTATCACAACATCTTGTGTGATTTATATTGGCCACAAATGTTACAGGTTATTTTTGTAGATATTGCAGATCTTGTCGCCCCCTTTACAAAGATATATAAGGCTCATTTGCAACAAATTCCTGCAATTGACAAACCTTTTTGCAGAATAGTGATAGATTGTTTTGGTCCCTTACCTAAGACCATGTCAGGCAACCAAGACCCTACCTAAGACCACGACCGGCAACCAATACCTGTTGGCCATAAAGTGTGAGTCTCCCAGATTTCCAGAGGCAATTCCTTTGAGGAATATGAAACTAAAACAATAGTACAAGCTTTGGTGCAATTTTTTTCCTACTCAATTTGACATGTCCAATTCTGTCCAATCTGATCAAGGTTTATATTTTATGTCTGGATATTTCTAGCACGCTATGTATGAATTTGGCATCCAGCAATTTAAGTAAAAGTGATATTAAGGCATGACAAAAAAATACAAAGGAAAGCAGTTTTCAGTCTGGTAATAGAGCTCTGTCTCTGTTGTTCATTCTTCAAAGTTTTGTTCAGATTAGGTGCTATGGCCTCTATACAGTTACGCAGATCATGAGTGAGTTATAGTTTAGTGTTGTTACGCATGAGATGTAAATATTTTAAGGAGTACCAGTATGTTGATAGAGATTGCCAGTTTAATCATGCAGTCAATTTAGTTATATATATATATCCGACACAGTGTGGATTTAAGCGATGGAATGAAATCGGACTGCAGCGACTTTGGTGTAACCAATTTTCGGATTTCAGAAACTATAATCTTGACCAGTCATTTTCACATCTGCAGCAACAAGAAATAATTAACTAAACAGTTGTTACTTGAATATGAGCAATCGGTTCCAGATGTTCCTACAAAAACAAATAAAATCTACCATGACGTTGAAATTGTAGATTGTATACCTATGAAACAGCATCCATACAGGATGAACCCTCTCAAACAGAAATGTTTGAAACAAGAAATTCAGTATTTGCTTGAGAATGATTTTATATAATCGAATAAAAGTGACTGGAGTTCACATTGTAAACTTGTATTGAAATCAAATAATAATTTCCACATGTGATCAGACTCTAGAAAGTTGCAAAGTATATCACCAGATTTGACCTCCTGAGAGGATTCTGGTAAATTCCACTGACGAAAAGGGCCTGTATCAATACAAAGTGATGACATTTGGGATAAAAGGTTCGCCTTTTACTTTTCAACTTTTAATGAACAAGCTTACATCTGATCTAGATAATTGATATGCTTACATCGATGTCATCATCTACAACGAAACCTGAAAAGATCACTAAGAGAAAATTAGGAAATTCTTGGACATACTCACTGATGCAAATTTGATATTTAATTTATCCAAAAGTGAGTTTTTTTTGTGTTTGTGTTACATTTCTAGGACATATCATGGTACATGGACAAGACAAACCTACAGATGCTATGGTCAAGGATATCTCTGAATTATGTGTACATATCCGCAAAAAGCAACTGATGCGAGTTTTTAACGGATGGCTGGATATTATTTGAAATTATGTTCCAAATTTTCCATAATTACTGAACCCCTGACAAATTTACTGAGTAAGAATAAAAAATGTCAGGAGGCTTTAGGTGATTAACAAATATCTTTTATCTTTTATTTAATAAACAATGAAGACATTCACAAGACAAGATAATTATAATCAAGCTACAAATCGCATGAAACGATCTCTGAATAGATAGAAAACATTGTGTAGCCAATATGTGGTAATCATTGAGTTGTGTATGCATGAATGGAAACTCGTAAGTAAAGGACCTAATATATCCATAATTCGTTCCCCAGAAATATTCACTGACGTTTTACAAAACTGACTTTGCAACAAAATTATGTTGACTTAAAAAGAAACTTTCGTTAGCATGATATGGCATATTTAGTGTACGAAGCATACGCATTTTACTGTAACTATATCACCCACCGTAACCAACATTAACTTTTCCATCCATTGTCATTGACAAATGACAAAGAATCAATCATGTGTCTAAGAAATGTTTGCATTAAAATATCATCATTCTGACCGAATAAATAAATCCCGTGCATCACTTCTAAAATATTGAATTATTTCCCTCTTTCATTGGCGTCTTTTCCACAGACTTAACATAACACTTGTTAATCAACTGTAAGGATGGATAGTTTTCCTATTCAGAGACAACAAAATACGGATGGACATTTACGGCTGAAAACAGTATGCTGCTTGGTTTTAAATGTAATTGAATAGTTCTGACGTGAATGAGGACTCTTAATTTGCTCTCGAGAGATTATTACAGACACTGACATTAGCATGTAATGACTAGCTTTCTTCAGACATCAATTCAGTCTCCTGTCACATGTTTGCTGAAAAGAGGATATTTTCGCCTTATGTAGATATGTTTCTGTTGACCAAACTATTATTGTTTTAGGCGAATGTTTTAATACACATTGCATGCATCTCACTCTTTACCTCCGACAAATCTCGAACCTTTCCGACATTCATTGTTAAATGTTGTACTGCATTTATAGAAACAGAATGTATAACGAATGTCTTTCACATTTTGTAGCTTGCTACTGGAATAATTCTCTCTTCCCAGCAAAATAAAGAAAGCTTATTAAATCTTTGCCCTTATCAAACGTTTCTTCTCTGACATCTATAGAGTTTAAAATGATGCTAGAAGTCTTACCTTTGACCAAGGAAATTTGTAATTTTATCTATGAAACAAGACATTGTGCATATACCTTGGGACATAGTTTGGAATGCAAAAGCTGTATTGCGTTACGTAAATTGTCATTAAAGTGTGTGGTGTCCTGTGCCGATACGATACAAGAAAAATGAACGTGAATAAAGTTCTGGACCACGCATAGTTTGATTACATTAAGTAATCAAATCATCTATCATTACAGCTACCAACCAGAAAAAGATCAGACCTAAACTAAGCTCAACTTATTAAAGAAACTGTTAGACTTTTATTCCTGCAAACAATTCAAGACATGTCAGTATCCAGAAGGTGCCGCATGGAAGCTTCCCACTGTCGCAGCCAATGAATAATTAAAATGCTGAGCGAGAATTTCATGAATTTATTTGGAAGAATGAGATGCCAAGAAAGAGACGTGCTAGCTTGTTGAGAAATAATTGATACTATATAGCAAACACTATGTAAATTGTACCAAAGATATGATAAGTTTTTAGACACAACGCAACGCATATGATTACAATCAGACTCATCTTCATAAGAATGTTTGGTTTTCTCTTGCAGAGAAGATACGAACAAAATATAAGGAAGCATATAAATGATGTTCGGTCATTTCATTGGAGTAAGTAGGCTTAGCTTGATGCTGAACAAAAGAACACTGCCACGATAGGCTGAGATGTGATATAATGTAGTCCTGCCAATCATTTCTTAAGTAGGCAAAGTTATGAAATTGTATAATTGCTTTGGTTTTGAAATAGAGAATATGTTCTTCTTGCATTTGTACATATATTTCTGTATACACACTATCTACAATAGGTATACATTTTCGGTTGCACTCAACAGTTATTGAATTGCTTAAGATGTCCCAGATAAAGTTCACTAAGGGGACGTACAAGAAGGTCATGTGCAAAATATACCAGAGACTGTAATCTCAATCTTGTGAGCCAGTATGAAAATCTGCAAATCGGCGCAAAATTACTTAAACAAATTTCAAATATGTCTAAGGAAAATACAAATCATCAAAGTAGTTCAAAGTTGTCTTAAATGTGCCAATATGAATGAAAACAATACACGGTGAAACAACGTAAATGTCATGGTTATCGAAGGGAAGACAGGGGAGGACACTGCACACGTTGTTACAGATGTTATCGCAGAGGCAGTATGCAGAGCTACGCTGCCGGGATATATATTGCACAGAGACTGCTCAGAAAACCAAGATACCAAAGGAGCAAATCCCATCACAGTGAATTAAAGAGGAGCAATGAGAGTCACGATACTGACGAGGACAATGATAACGAAGAGCTGGAATGACAGAATTAGAATTGATAGCAAAACTATATGCTGCGTTGGAAAGGACATATTGTTATTTGATTTCGACGATGACATAGAAGAAGTAATTGAGAAGAATGTCTAACAATGTTACTAAAGTGAATATTCCAACATACTTTGCTGCTTTGTCAACATGAACACGGCATTGAACATATTCGACCTAAATGAGCAGGTCCGGGACCAAACCCTCATGTTTGTATAATCGCATGCATTAAAACTAAATTGGTTTATATGTTTGATGTGCCTTCGCATATGTTAGAACTGTTCTAAAGTTTATTACTTTTGTCATATGTCACATTCTTTCACATGTTTTCAAAAAGAAACGTTTGATCTTCTTTAATGTTTATATCTGAAATTATTGTCTATAAGCACGTTAACCTGTCTTTAGTCTCTCTGACGACTTTTCGCTATGTTTGTTCCTCATTAATCTAGGGTTTCCTATTGTTTTGATTCAAACACTTGAAACTGCCAGGGGATGTTAAGACTGATAGCATATCGTAGTAAGTTTATGCGCAAAATCTCTCTCAATCTCTCTACCTGGTATTTTTAGGTTTATTATCACCAAAGTATCAGTCCATTGATTAATGGTTCCATATAGTGCGATGTATACTTAAACCCGACTGTTAAAGTCATGAATTAACTTTTCCTCTGATTTTGCTCCTTTCCGTTACTTCTGTAGCATGTTTTCTTTCCGACCTCAAATTTATTTTCGGGTCACCTGTATGAACAATACTTGTTTAAAATATAACTGCACAATGTTATGAGCACTTATTTAATATTGGCATAATATTCCCAATCGAGTAATGGGGAAAATGGTTTTAACGATTTTTCCAATTGGACATTTACTTTATTGCATATGGATTATAGAATAGCCACTAAAGTTATTTCAAACAGAACAAACAACGTTCTTCCCAGGATTAGTAATAAGTGTAG
>JAECUM010087392.1:0-14772 GCA_016617855.1 Megalonaias nervosa | reverse complement strand
ATGTGCATATCAGTTGCCTAAATTCAGATCACTGTTATCTACTACTTTGGCTTGGAAACTGGATAATGTTACTAATGGGGCTAACTTAATCAATAAAAATGACAATTTATTCTGCAGCAGATTCAGTTTTAGCATTGATTACTTTTGTCAGGGCCAAAGTGTAATCTTGCCAAGGTTTCTGTGTGTATTTTAGTTTACCCAGACATAAGGTGTCCACCCATTATTTGTCCATTAACAAGTGCTTGTTAGCACAAAGGAAGCCATTTTTCATATATAATTTGGAATATGGGCTTATATCATCAAGATCTCAGATGGGTTTTATAATGAGTGAGATTCATGCATGTTAATGAACTGTCTTTGCATTTTATTTACTTTGCTTCATGCCATTGAATTGACAGTAGTTCTGTCAGTTTTAATCAAGCGTAATATTATCAAGATGTTGGATGAGTTTTATTATGAATGAGACCTATCCATATTAATGAGTTGATCTTAAATCCGACTAGCTGAGATTATAATCAGCCTAAAGAGTTTATTGTTTAATGGTTTATCATCGTACTTGGAAAATATTGGTAGACTTATGCAGTCGAGATCTTGGATGAGTAGAGTTACAATCGAGATGCAAGCGTATTAACGAAATGATGTTGCATCTGATTGGATGAGTTTGCCAACAGCTAGTTGTCTCTTTTCTAATCAGATTTATATCAAACGTATTAGGTCTTATATCATCATAATAGTGGATGACTTTGACTATGTGCAAGATCTATACATGGTAATCAGATGCTCTTGTTACCTGATTGGTTAATGTGTTACCAGTCTGAAAATATGTTGCTCAGACTTGGTAAGTCAGCCTAATCATGATGGTCTCAAAACAGTTATATAATGAGTGTGAATGGTAACATATTTGCAAAGTAATATTGCATCTAATTAGTTGAGTTTGATGCCTCTCTGGAAACTGGAAATATAAAGGTTGACACATAGTTGATATGATGTTCTTTTTTTTTAAACAAATACAACATATACGTGCTTAATGAAATGATAAACAGTTATATAGTCCAGGTGTGCAGTGTTAGATCTAATTGGACCTTATTTTTCATATGCCCTGCCTTGAATTCCAGGAACGGGGTCATACAATGTTGGGCTTGTCCATATTGTTTGTTTTGCATTCAGGGATCTTTTTGATGATATTATTGCACTCGTATGTCTCAAAATACTTCTGTGTGCAACATATCCTACATTTTTCCATACTTTGGAAACTTGGAAGACATGGACATGATGTCAACATACAAATATCATCCTGTCTTAACACTCACGTACATTTTCTGGAGTCATGCCCATGTTTGGTGCTTATTGTAGGTACTATATACAGCAGACTCCATTTAAAGTGGAATTATATGTAATTAAATATTAGATATTATGAAGCATATCACAAGGTTCCATTCAGTTTTGTATATCAGTTCTTCTCTGCTAAAATGAAATTAAGATATAATTCAATGATTTTTGTGATCACTTTGGCTTCATTAAATGAGTACCATTTAAAGAAGACCAAGCGACCTCATAAATCATTGATTTTGTTCATTCATTGTTTCTGATTTCCTTTCATAATTCTTATTAATTTAAAAGATGACAGGTGAAAACGCAGATAAAATATGTTAGAACAGATATGTTTTTGGTGCAATTTATAGCCTGTTTACTGCATAATGTTTTTAAAAGTGTTTAAGTGTCATTTTTACCACAAGGTAGCAGATTAAACGTATAATTGTACTTCACATTTGTGCTAATCTCATATTTGTTGACTGAAATAATTCATTAATAACAGATGATAATAAAAGAAATATTGTCTTTTGGCTTCAGCGATGTCACACATTTGCTGTGCTGGGATTAAATGTAAACTCCGAATTTAATATTATAATATACCATATATGTTGCTATTGCATAGCCAGTACTTATCCGGGAGGGAAATACCCAGACCGAAAAATTCCATCCTCCCATTGGGACGGACCGGAAGCTTCCAGAACACAGAATCACCCCTGCAGGAGAACCCCACTTATTTAGGGCATGTTTGTAGGTGTTCATCATTTTATCGATCTCCATGTTGTAATGTTTAACATTGGTTATTTGAAGATTTTCCGCCGCTTTGTGACTCAGTGTGTGAATTATTGTCTAGCGTATTACCTTTATCGATTGCTCTCTATTTATTTAAGCTCTCTTGAGAGTTTATTCCTAGACAGTTGATCTGTACATCTTCGTGTTTTAATTTGTACATTTTACCCCCTCTCAGTGCGTTACTGCTCCTAAATTGGTTGTTTTTCATTTTTTAAAAAAATACAGTTCTAAACAGAAAAGGGTAGGTAGTTAAATTCCCTATCTTTGCATTTTGTAATCAATGGACTCATCTGCTAATCATTACTTCACCTTACCTATATCATGAGTGTCATACACAATTTTAGACGTGGTAAGCAGGTTGCACGCCACTTTTTCACTTCATCTATCGTACTAGGATACCAGAGCAGAGGTTATTTTTCCATGTTAGTTATCGGATGTTTTTTGCAAATTTGGAAGTTTCTTGCTGTATTTAACCCTAATTGACTTGAAAGTAACAAAGAAGTATGCAAACTTTCTCTCCATTGTGAATGTTGCAAATGCAAACAAATTTAACTTACACCTGTCACTCTTTCAGAAGTACATAATATACATAGAGCTCCTCCTCAGAGGTTTCCAGGTTTTCCTTCTCTGGATGTGATCAAGGCCCATAACAAAGGGATTGCTCAGATCCAAGTCTGTCAGAACTTGGGATGGATCGTCCTACAGATCTGAATTGCCAGTTGCGTCCTTGCCAATTCACTGGGCACCGGGCACCTGTCATTAGAAAGAGGATATTGGGTACCACGCAAGTATATTTGGAGATCCAATTGTACAGAGATTGTAACTGGGCCAAGTCCCCACCCACTCTCCAGACTATCGTTTCATCCCATGTAGACTGCGAATCGGCTTACAGATGCCATGTTAGGGCAAAGAGATCGGATCAGCATCCGCTGTCCTATTTTCACCTTAAATCCATATTGAATGTAGGGCCTTCTACAGTAGGGAATCGACTTGCCCTTTTCCTACATGCTGCCAGTACTTCTGGATGTGGGTCACAATAGAAATGGAGGTTGTTGACCAAAATCGTCTTACGAGGTTGGTTCTATAAAGAGGGAGGAGATAGACCTTCTCCAAAACGGTCAAAATGGGTGGAGAGACACCCTCAACCACCAGCGAAGCCCACTGCTGTAAACAGTCCATTAACTCCGTGGCAGGAGTTGCCGGTTGAAGTTTTTCGTTCACAAATCTCCCCCAAAACAGAGAGACATTTTATCACATAGCACTGCCTACCAGTAGAGAGTGTAGCATGGTGGTGTCCTTTCTGTCCTTCTTGAAGCTGTACCTCCTCCCTTCGCGTCCCCTGCAACTTCATAATCTTTGTTTAAGAAAGCAGAAGAGGAGGAATCTTTGTCATTCGATAAATGAAATGTACCATCTCTAGACCAGCGAGCTGTGTCCATTTCTTCAGGTTCTGGTGACTTCCAAATTCTTTCCAGTTTGGAGAAACTTTCTGGGACAAACCCTGGACCAAATCTCTCGTTCATTCTTTACTCTGTTATGATCGTGGAGCTCTTGTAAAGGTTTAGCAACGGAACAGCCGTTGCTAAACAACTTAGTCCCATAGAGGGTAGTCAGTCCCCCCCCCCCCCATACATTGCAACCTTTGTATGTCGCTTCTAGCTTCAAGATTCATACCTTTCTTGGCCCACTAAACCCCCACATTATATGTTGAATGCAGTACCAATGGGCATTTTAACGGGGACCTATGAAAACATTTGAATGCTTAGAAAATGTGCTAGGTCACTAGTAATCGTAGCCTAGCAATCTGACCCATTTTCTGCAGGATCGTTCAGTCGGCTGCAGGAGGAATCGCTATCGCCAATGGCTCTCCATCATTTCTTGGAAACAGTGGCATAAACATATAGGCATTAGTTGTCCTTGACAATGGCCGTATCAGTGGATTTTCTCCGCCAATCCAGGGATGTTTCTCTGGCAACTTCCAAACTCTTAGTCGATCACAGTAAGAACCTTCTTAGGGCTGTTAACCTGGAGGCAGAGACTCTCTTCGGAGGGACCATCCCCTCTGTTTCTACTTATCTTGAGAGACCATCAACACTGGTCCCTTGCACCCACTTCTTGCACATCAAAACCATCTAAGAAGTGTAATCATGCTGATTGCTTGAGGGCTCATCGGCTAAATTATTTAACGTTTTGCAGCCCCAGTGTAAACAACAGCCCCAATTCAGAGCTCCACCTTAGCAGGTGGGCCCTAGAAGGGAGCACCATAAAGGCCCATGGAAGCAAGTTCACAGGCCCTTTAACTTTCCTAAGTACAAGGGTGGACATATCTCAGGTCTTGCTTCCTCTTCTGTAAAGCATACATCTTCCTCTAATATTTTTTTGGCGCCAGGTTAAAGCACTTTTCTCAGGCGTAATGGTTGATAGCTGGGTACTTTATGACATAAGAAATGGTTACCATCTTCAGTTCTGGTAGCAGTTGCTTCCAGTTTAAGATCATCAAGTATCCCCATCCTCCAATATTTTGACGATTGGTTGTTGCCTCAGGTTGGAACTATCTTATTGTTGGCCCATAGTGAACAGGCTTGGTCTGCTATTAAACTTAGAGAAATCGGAGCTCAATCCATCTCAAGGTTTGGACTACATCGGGGTAAAATTTCATCTCAGACAAAGGGTTGGTCTGTGCTCCTCTGGTCAAGGGTAAACACGATCCTGCCACCTTTGGAGACACTCAGACTCAAGACTGTGTTGTCCGCTTTTTGTGTTCGCACTCTGCTAGGGACATTGAACTCCGCAGGTGACATGTTTTCTCTAGTAGAATTTTTTATGATTGGTGTAGTAGAAAACGTGTGGATCCATACTGTGTGCACATCAGTCTTTATTTCTTCCTTTTTGAAGCCCCCCCCCCAAAAAAAAAACAATAGTCGGTTTCTACTATTTCTACATATAAGGGCTATTGAGCTGCCTTTTCCAACATTCATATTTTTATTGGGATGGATTCTTTGAGAACCTTACAATCAGGACAGTTTCCTTCTTCGCTTTAGCATCTAGGAGTCGAAGGGGTGAGCTTCATGCCCGTTACATAGAGCAGAACAGTATCAGATTAAATGGGCATGACGAGTCAGTGTCTTTCCTTTGTCATCAATTTCTTTTCCCTTCCATGCTTCAGCTTCCTTTCATTGCCCAACTCCCGAATGAGACAGCTGCAGCCATATCTGTGCTGGGATGACCAAGATAGGCATTTATGTTCAGTCATGGCTCTACGTTTTCACTTGGCAATCTCAAAAGAGAGAAAAATTGATAGTAAGCGTTATTTTCCCTCCATTATATGTTCAGCTGATTTCCAGCTGAAATCATTTCTTGGTGGATTGCATTAACTATTAAAAATAATTTGCCAGACTTTCGTGAACATGAAGCCCATGATGTTCGAGCCATTGCTGCCTCATGGACTTGTCTAACTCATTCATCTTGAAAGATGTGATGAAAGCCATGGTTTGGTACTCTCATCCTACTTTCTGCTCATTAGCCCACCAAGGCGAAGGCATTTTCTCACTAGGCCCAATAATCACTCAGAATGTGGGCCATGTGGATTTCATCCCACAGTAGTCTCCAGCTCTTCTGTGAGCGTATGTATTCCTTGTGTTTTTATTTAACATTTGTTGGATGATAAGACCTCCCACGAAACTGGAAAGTTCAGTTATGCGGTAGCTTTAGGTATTATTTTATTGATATTGAAAAATGCATGGGAGCGGGGTGGCGGGAGGGAAATCTACTTTTAATGATGTAATACGTACCTGGTGCAATTTACAGACTCTGTCCGTCCTTTCTGCACTGATGTCCCACAAAGTTAGGTTGCTCCCTAAAAAGTGATGAGTGTCAGAATGCATGCCTAATATGAAGCACGCAAGAGGTCCTCTTGCAAGGGGTATCTAGTGTTCTGGAAGTTTCTGGTTCATCCTAATGGGAGGGTAGAATTTTCATCATTTGGTTGAGGTCTATCATGATTACAATTAGCACCCCCTCCCAAAAAAAATCCCCATGAAAATAATACTAATAATTCAGACCTGTGTAATGTACTGTGAAAAAATGCTGTACCATTTCCATGAATTACACCATCTTACTGTACATTATTATTAAACAGTGAACAATATTTAAAGCTCAGTGATGTTTTTAACGGTTCTTTTACATCATAAATCATACTTGCGTCCATTCTGCCAGAGAGTTATACTTGCACAATTCAATGAAGAATGATTGCAGAACAGAGAAAATTGTTTTGTACGAGTTTTCTGCATTTCTAGATTCCTTACTGTGCCTGTGTGGTCCAGATTCTCTGTACCATAAAATGTCATGTTTTTGCTCATTTTGTTTATATTGTCATTGCCTTTTATTTCTTGTTCCAGTTGGATCATACAGTTATCAACTAGATGAATGTGGATGACTTGGTGCAGATTTCGCCAAAGCTTGGTGATAGAATAGCACTGAAATTATTTGTAGATGAAGAATTTAAGAAGAAACGGGAATCCCGATCTCAAGAGAAAGAAAGTACAACCAAGCTAACTCAAACTTTACGTGCCAAGTTGGGCATTGTGAAAACTAGACATTGTCATGATACAATTCCAGCAGATATTCAAGGATGCATGTATTTCAGAGTCTTATTTGAAGTGGACAAAAAGAACTATGGCAAGATATTGTAACAGAAATTATTTCAAAGAAAACTGAAAAGTAGAATTGGGATGTATACGTAATGGAAAGCATGTAAGGAAAGAAAAAAGGTGGAGGAACTCGCACAATTGAATTAGCAAGAAATAGCAGGAAAGAAGAAGTCTTGCCCCACTTGATAGTACGATGGATTTTATATTTAAATTAAAGGATATTTTCCAACAGAGAAATCCAGGATGAATCAATTGAAGAATTATATGAATCCTCAAATGTTTGCGGAGACTTTATATTGTCACAGAAAGTTTCATTCTTCAAGATCAAATAACGAAACTTTCTGAGTCTTTTACTGAAGAAAACACTATAAGAGTACTAGAAACATTACATCATAGCTTAAAGTCCTATCACAACCCACCCGTAACTCTTCTGAATAGAAACCCTAAAGAATCAAAGTGTGAACAAACTGAAAGCATTCTGATTGCATGTCCTTTGGACGTAGCAAAACCAATACCTCTTTAGTCAAAAGAAGAGTTTTCATTTGAGTCGGTGCTGAAAGTCACACTCAGTCACAGCTAGTTGCTGAGCCACTATATAAATTTGTTGAAAGCCTTCGCACCCCAGTCATGCACTTTGACATGCAAGTTACACCAACATTTATGCAAAATGTCCACAAAATACCATCATGCTTTCTGTTGTATTAGATTCTATGTTAGAACAGCACAGTTCTGACAATGAAATATTTTTTTTTTACCCAGCGGATGACCATTGTAATACCAGATCAGAATTAAATGATACAGTTCCTCTGGATGATAGTTCTAAGAAAGTAACAGTCAAGATAGGTCATGTATTTCATGACATGATGAATTATTTTCTGGATGCCAACTTTGATCCTAGATTAAATCAATTACAAGTAGAACTTGTATCTGAAAGAGGTGAGGATGCTGGCGGTGTTTTCAGAGATGTTGTATTGGAATTCTGGGAGTCCTTCAATATTAAACATAAGTTGGGTGTGATATCCAAATCCAAACAGCTGTGCATACCGTGAGGAGAGAACATTGGGAGGCAATGGCCAAGGTTCTCATATGTGTATATAAACGGGAAGGGCACTGGCCCATTCAGCTACCTCATATTGTTCTTCAGAGAAGCATTGATGGAAAGGATATCCAAGATGAAAAAACTGTTGGATACTTTTCTATCTTCTCTGTCTACTATGGATAGGGAAATCGTTGAAATGACACAGAATGATTTTGATAGCGTGGACGAATAGGATCGTTGTTATGTATTTCAAGCTATGAAGCAGGCATTATGCCCACAAAAGACAACATCAGAAAGCTAGTTAGAGACATCTCTCACCATCAGATAGTACAAAAGCTTTCATTTGTAACAGAGTGATGGTCGCCATTATTTCAGTGTTATTTGAGGTCATTGTTACCTAACACAGGACTTGAGGAGTGTACAGAGTTTTGTATGTGACAAACAAAATAGGTTTGATGTTGCTTCAATTAGCAGATGATATTTCAAAAGCAGAAAAGCTCACACTTGATGTTTTGAGGCAATATATCAAAAGCTATAGTAAGGACAAACTAACAGCATTTTTGCGATTTTGCACTGGAAGTGATCTGGTCGTTGGCAAACAAATTCAAGTTATCTTTTAGATTTATAACATCAATGTCTGCATTTACCCTGAGAACAATTGCCCATACATGTGGCTGAGTACAAGATCTATCAACTAACTACGACAACTTTCTTTGTCTTCGTGAGCACGTTCATAATATTTTAGTCAGCAAGCTGTTAAGAAAGGACACTATTTAGATGAAACCGAATAGTGTTTTACTAAAGATAGAGTTTATGTTTTGACTGGTTTGAAAATAATCTATGGACCCCAATAAACAAGATTTTCTCATCGTTATTGTCAGAAGTGAAAATAATGGGTTCCTTTGACAGTAATGTAAGGACTAAGTGGCATAACTAATTAGGGGGTTGATACAGACTGGATATGAAAATTAGTATTTAGAGATATAAATAGAGTTTACAGATCTGATCAGCTGACAATTGGGTCCCTATAATTTGTCATGAGTCCATTGTATTTATCATATGCTCCACATTTTAGTACAAGTTATGTTTTATTTTTCTTTTAATTTCTTTTCATTTTATGTGTAAAACCCAATCAGTGTAAGGAAGGACTTTCAGATTCTTAAAAAAAAATTACAAACGTTGAATTGTTTGATATCTTACTTGTGTTGGTTGTTTAGTATAATATTTGATACTGTTTATTATGAAAAAAGTGTTCTTCCCAGCAGTTCAGGACACAAAGTTAATGTTTGTTATATGCATCTTCGTTAGTTAGTTTTTTGTTTTGCTTTTTTACATACTAGATTCTTCATGATTCATGCAAGATGGGAGCCTCAGCCAGTATGGAACCATTATGAATAAGTTAATCATACAAGGTAAAGAGGCCTGACAAATTTTGTAAAGACTCTGCTTCTTGCACTCATTTTGTAATTGGAAAATCATTGGTAGTTTAAGACAAATAATGCATTGTCCTGTAAAATGACTGGACCTAGATACAGTTAAAAGAATAGATAGAGTATGATCTTTCAATATTAGATTTCAATGATACACTGGTTTCGTTCTTCCAATGTTTCAGTGAACTATTAAAAATTTTTGCTTAATTAAACTGACGAATCTAGTGAAAGACATCCTGTTTAATGACATAATATGTATCTCACCACTAGTGTTACAACACACACACACACACACACACACACACACACACACACACACACACACACATTTATCTATCTATCTATTGTTTCATATTTGAAGTGTTGAAATTCCAAAGATATTTGAAAAATAATACTGAAAATCGGGCAATTTGGGGCACATGGAAATGCAGTCACAGCTTGTGGAGTTTGAATGAAAGGGCTTGTTTTTTTTTTAAATCACCTGAGTCCTCAGGGGTCTCCTGTACAAAATTGTCCATGGCAGACTTAGGCAGATTACAGACGGTTTTTCAAACGTGCTGTCTGTCTAAACCATACCTGCTCATATTAAAGGATCTTCGGCGAAAATTCAACCGGAATTCAGGTGAATACAGGGCGGACATTTAGGCGAAAAAAGATGCTAATTAGTTGTTCTAAGATTCCGCTTAAATAATAAGAATCCGACTAAGCTTTATGCTTGAAATAAAAATCCTCCCGTTTATCCTAATATATCATGGGGTTAATATTGCATCTAAATTCACACGTGGTTTGAGTAGAAGTTCAATATTCAAAGCAAACGATGAGATGTTTTCTCAGACATACAAATGACTATTGAAGTTGATGCTTTCATAGACAAATTTAATGCGACTTGGCTGATTTATTCGTGTATGGACTCGTGTGTGACACATTTTCTTATCTTTAATTATATTGTTCGTGCTTCATTAACAGGCTCTGCTACCTAAAAGACTTAACTCCAGAGGAAACTAAGACTATTGGTAAATGATTATAGTAATGGGGATCCAAGAGTCAAACTAACTAAGACATCAATACTGACAATTAAGATGGGCACGGACGGGATCAATCCCCCCCCCCCATATCATAACTATTGGGGTCGGCTTCTCTCATTGTATAATTATGGTCTAATTGTTATAATGTTAGTCTTTGAACCCTCTACTCAGAATGCCAATATCCATTTATCTGTAGTTGTAATTTCATTTGGAACCAGCACCAGTGAAAACCCAAGATTGGTAGTATATGCAACGGTTTTTTTCTCCATATTTAAATCAAAATCTTCAGAGAAGGAATTATTTATTTTGAGAAAAATCATTTTATTTTATTCTGTCAAAGTCAGTTTATCAATTTTAAGACTAGGATATAAACCAACCAACAAGTTTATTTCATTTCAAAGGCGGGCAGTAAGTATGCCTTCCATTTCACTGTTTACTTTAATTACTTTGCACGTGACTGTGCTTACAGAACTAGGTTTAAAGTAGTTCTCCATAAAGTTTATATAGAAATAAAAGCAGCTTGGCCTGACCACATGGTTACATTCTGACCAATAGAAATTTTCGCAGCATATACGAAGTAATGCAGTTGCACTTATAGCTCCTAGAACTCATTGAGAAAGGATAGACGGATTGGTGAAAGGACAATACGCTACGTGTTCCCTGTAAAGTAGGAGATTAATAATAGTCTGCGGAGACTAAAAGTAGTAAACCTTTAGTCTTTGAAAGAATGAACATATCAACGAAGTACTGACTGGAAGCTTCATCTCTGGTCGCTGGGCAAGATAAATGCATTTATGACAATTTAGGCTCAGGGACCTAGGAACGGATGTTCTTATTTTTCCATCATGCACTCAGCTTTAAGAACGAACACATCATTGTTTATGTCGCTGACGTATATGGTGATCGGAACCCTTACGTGTGGTCGATGTGACGAAGTAGACTTGGGCGGGAGTGCACTACCAGCCATATCCCACTTTTTAGAATATAGGCAAGATACATACACAACATCGTTGACTTAGGCCACAGTGACTTTATTCCCAGCATTTTGCTATTTATTTTTCGATTTACCTTCTTCGTTACAGTGACGATTTTATGACGGTTAATAAAGGTATATTTTAAAACAGTTCTGGATTTATCAGTGCAACGGCGATATGAAGCAAGACCACTTCATTCTATAGTTGGTCTAGGTCTTTATCACGCGAGAAAGTGAATTTGGTCTAGGTCTTTATCACGCGAGAAAGTGAAGAGTAGGTAATTATATGCAATTACTTCAGTTTATATAACGTTTCATGTATTCATTCATCCCAGAAAAGGTCAAAATATGAAATTTGTTTGTATGAATTAAACCCTGAACTATTCACACCACTTAAAGGAGACAGAAATAAAAATTTTCCTTTTATGTATGTAATTCTCTACAAATTTTAATTCGACTGTAATGTTTATAAATTACATATCGTAGGGGGGTAGTGATTATATTGCTCGGAAAATACCACGATTCCGTAAATTGCCGAGTTTTTCCGAGTTTTGATAAGACGACAGATCACCTGGTCCCATGACGCATTACTAGCCAGTCCTCGAATAGAAACAGAAACATGGCGAGCGAGACAGACAGGAGGAGACCAGATTTAGGTTGCACATTAAAAAGTTGAATCTGTTTCCGAGAGATGCTCATAACTATATATGTTGAACTGTGTGTTAAGAATTTTAAAAAAGCAATGTAATTTTAAAATAAATACTTGCACATTGTGCGCTGAGCAAAAATGTGATAAGGATTAACTGATGGTACCCAATGTAAAAATTAAATTGTTTTACCACAATGCAATAAATTCATTTAAGAAGGATGAGATTCAATCGTATTATATGTAAATGACATATTCATTACCTACTCCCAACACACCACCTAAGGACTAATATTTTGAAAATATGCATCCAACACCGAAACACCGAGAGATAATACTGAATTCTGGGCGAAGAGACTAGAACGAGTACCGACTTGTGTGTGAAACAATATCCATTACCGGGGAGGTGTAAAAGGCATTAAGAACGTTTTCATCAGTCGTAACTTAAGCATTTATTTTTTTTTTTTTTTTTAAAAACCCACACAAATAAATCTGCAAAGCAGAAATCATAAGTAATTAATTTAAACATTAAGAAGCTTCCTTCTTATGGTTCAATTACAGTGTATTTTACATGCAGGCTACAGTTAGCGTATTGACAAATATAATAATATATACATTTCTGGTATAACAGTTTATGTACTGTACTGGTCAGTGCTCAATGAAATTTTTTTTTATGCGCAGGCCCCGGGTTGGTGGCTTGAATGAACTCACAGGCCCTGACTGAAATTTCACAAGACCGGACACTTCATATCTGTCAACTCTCAAGCCGGGAGAGAAACCTCCCGATTTGGGGGTATTTCCACACCTACCTCCTTATCTAGTAATATCTCCCGATTTTTCGCAGAAAACTCCCGATTATTACATTATGTCAGTCAATTTCATTTCTCAGAAGAAAAAAAACAAACCCCCCCCCCCCCAAACCATACATAAATAGATATAACGTATGCAATCCACAGACGCCATATTCTATTTTATCACTTGTGAATATTGTAGTGATGAAATCAGTGCCGGGTTTAGGCATGAGCTAAACAAGCTACAGCTTAGGGCCTCACAGTCTGAAGTGGTCTCCGAAATTTATTTTATACAAAATAGGGCCTATACTTCTTCCCTCGCTATGTCTAAAACCGGCTCTGGACGAAATAATTATCATTCGACAGTTCTTTTCTTCAATAAATAGAATGTTAAGATTAAACATTGTTCACGTAAATTTCGTTTCTTTTTTTAAAACCACTACAACAGTACTATAGTAAAAAAAAAATTAAAAAAAATAAAATTGTCACCAATTAGCTTAAATCCCATGGATGATCACTGTGAAAGCTGTGTAATTTCTCCGCAAACAAAATCGCTATTTCTGCGCATGAAACTCGGCCAGTTAACACCTGACATTTTTCTACCGTATATGTAAAGTTTAATTACCATGATTAAATTAAAAGAAGGAATAAAACAAAATATACAATGCAGTATATGTGCCCCCAAAAAACTAATTCAGAATAAATATTTTCATTCAGTAAACAGTGCTACATGCCTTAAGACTTAAACCTAAGGAAATAAGGTGGGACAAAAAACGTGGGAAAAACCGTTGCCACATATATGGTAACTTGTGACTGCAGATTTTAATTGTCAAAATGAAGCCCTATAAGCGTCGTAAGTTACAAAATAGGGAATCATTTATTTGCCAATCAATTGCTGGTGCTTACACACACACTGTCGAACATGGTCCGAACAGCAGTCCTTTTCACAAGATAAATACAAGGATAAGGATTAACTGTTAATTAGTCACACTGGCTTTATTGCTTGTGTACTTAAGTCAAGACATTAGTTATTTTGCAGTTTAGCCACAGCTGACCAGAATATGATAAAAGGGGCTTGTCCTGTGGGATTATAAGGTGTATCACAGGAAGAAATGGTGCATCCCTTGAGCGCTCACACATTGGGGTAAGGGGGTGGGGTCAACAGTCGCCTTCCCCCAATTTCTATTGTCAGCCAGTTAATGTGAAACTTTGATTTTATACCTGACCTCTTTTCTTCTAATCGCAGCTATTTAAACTGCCCAAGGATAGCTTTATATCAGTTCTAATCACTATAGATTACCGTTTATACATACTACATAGATTGTGCCGTGTTATGACATGTATGTCAACATCTTGAAAATACATTTACTCATTCCCTCAAGCAAACAATTTTTTTTCAACAAGCCCCACAGGCACCTCACTTGGTATACAGGATGGGGCCAAACTAAAATTAGCGGGACCCTGGGTGTCGGGCTATCAATTTTTTTTAGCACTGCTGGTGTAGATAAAAGATCTGTGAATTGATTGTTGCATTTTGTGGTCACTTACTCGGCCTTCTGCCTATTTTTATAACTAACATGTTTAACACTTTTCCCAGGATTTAAAATATCCAATGGTATATCTGGAACAGCGCCAACATTTAGTCTAGGCATAGCATTTGTGTATGATCCTAGAGCGGCCATTTTTCAGGATCCCTCTCGTAACATTCCTTTGAGAAATGCAATGAGCACAGACAGATGTATGGTGTTTGAAATCAACTCGCTTGCAATAATGTATCCATACTTTCTTTATGTCTTTATCTTTTGGAAAAGAAAAAAAATTTGTCAGCCTTTTCTTAACGTGCCATTACACTGTAAGCAACGCAAAATGGCATTGTCTTTTACGCTGGCAACTGCCAGTCAGGGATGCTGGAGTTGCTACTATGATGTCACATCACGAAAGTAACCAAACAGGCACGGAAATTTTGCATATGAGGTCACGGAAATTCAGCGCCTTGAAGATATGCCAATATTTAAATATTGGCATTATGGTCGCAGATGATACTTCAGAATAAGGTTTTCTTCTATAGTGCTTTTATTATTATTCTATATTTCCACTGATTTCTGGTCTCCTTTAA